>WNGS01165339.1:13793700-13839526 GCA_020271785.1 Procambarus virginalis
GCCGAAGGTGCAAAAAGCAGAGGACAAAGGTGAAGACATCTTAAGAGCCAGGTCCAGGCCGATTCCAGAGTGGAGGCAAGCACCACCTACCGACACACGAGCCGGGAAGCGTAAACAGGAAACTGCATCCAGCCAAGATCGGCTAAACAGCTTCAACAAGGCAGCCAACGAATGAGCCACCACCGAGCCCAGGCGCCAGACCCAGGAACAGCCCCAAGCATCCCCATCCACATGCAATCTCGAGCCAGTCCGAAGACAGCTCCAGGAGGCAAGAAACGCAAGGCCGAAGTCAAGAGGCCCTGGACCGCGCAAGTCCTCAGCAACCTGTGTAGCCGAAAGGGAGGGAACCTACACATAGAGCTGCACACAACCAACTTCCCGGGAAAGGGCAGGGCAAACAAGCACTCATTGAGGTGCTCAAGGTTGCTCCCCCCAGGAAAACCTGAACCACCGTTACGCCTCGCGCCACTCAAGCATGCAGGAACGACAGACTGAATGCTAAGCCTCCAAAGCAAACACAGGACAGTCCGCAGCCAGGATGACTCCGGAACCTCGTAACGGACCCAGAAAGGGAATGAAGCCCAAACCTGAAAGACGATGGATCCATCACAGAGACATAATCTGGGTTACACGGAGGTTAGCAGGAAGGGCCACCCTGAACGCAGACGGTTGTGCGGGAGCCGAAACCTCTGGAAAGACGGACCAAAGCACCCGGTAAACAAAGAACCGAACCCGTGGAGGGGCAACACCAAATCCAACTCGTACACAGAGAGGGGAGGGGGGGGGGAAAAGAGAACCCCACCCTTGTATCATAAGCCCCCGCTCAGAGGGTAGAAAAACCCAGGCGGGGTCCAGTGGGGCCCGTCAGCCCCTCCCCCACCCCAGGATCCTCCTCTGCAGGACCCGGGCCGAGTCATCTCCCAAAGCACCGGCCCCTAAGGAAAAGGCTGGCGCAGCCGAGTAAGCCAGACAGAAGAGGGCCCATGGGCAGAGGCCCAAGCATCTCCTGAGTCTCAAATGGTCTTGAGACTGCCCGTTCTCAAGACCATCTAAACCCTGCCCTGACTCCGAAACCCTCAGACGTATCAGGGCCGGAAGCAGAGGTGGGGGGGGGGGGGGGGGGGGGGGGCAGAACAACCACACAAACAGGGGAGGACGAGGGACGTGGACTGAACCAAGATCGAAGAGAGACCCACCCAGTCCAGGTCCCTATAGGCACAATGGGGCACCCTTGGGGCATCCGGGTGAGCAACCAACCTAGCATGTTGCAACACCTCACCTAAGTGCACATGCAACACCTGCGCCGCCTATACCCGTTAGAAACATCATCATCAGATTGGGTAAACCGAGTCACTAGCAAGCAACAGTACTCGCAAGACTCCGGGTCGAAAGTGTCACCGACCCAACAGGCAGCATGACGGAGGCAAAACCAGCGAGGGTCACCCTGAGATAAAGGGACCGAGCAACCCTTGAACTCGCACGAAGCGAGGGGGAGACTCCAGGGACACATCCATCGGACCCACGCGCCCCCTTGGGATTTACCAGGGTCCTGAGACGGAACGCACGTTCAGGAAATCCCGGGCATGGTAACTGCTAACCGGTACCCACAGCTACCAAGCAACTTTCTAAAGCTGAACTCCAGGGACGTGTACACTCATGGGGGGACCTAGCAGGGGGCACCACCAGAAAAGAACCATGCTCTGGTCAGGCACAAAGGGATAAGCAAGGCAGACCCCCCACAAGGCAAAAAGAAAAAGAAAACAAAACCCCCACAAGAGGACAACGTACCCCAAGGAACAAAGCCGGCCGCTGTGAATGGTGAAAACAAGCTGTGCAGTACCCTGTGCCCCATACCAGTGCAAACTGCCTCTTACCCTAAGGTAAACAAGGAAGACAAAACCCCCAAGCACCCAAAGGGCAGCCGAAAAACCGAGCAGTAATACGGCCCAGCAGAGGCAGTCCCCAGGAACTTGTCGATGGTGGCCCCAAGCTCCAAGGGCAGTACTTACAGGGCACCTAAGGACGATAACCTAGGCACATGCAGCCTGAGTACTGTAGAATAACTCCTGGCTCTCGCACCCCCCCCCCCTCCCCGGAAGACAGCTACCACACTCAAAGCACATTACAAGAATCACTGGAGCCATGCACACAACCTCTGCCTCTAGCATCAATCAGCCTGAGAACTGAAGGGTGGATAGCCGGCATGGGGGGTCTGGGGCTCCCCCCTTCCCCCTCCTAGGGAGGGGGGGACAGCGGTGTGGCGACGTGTGACATCATGCTCATTTGCTCGTTTCTTTTAGGGAAGTTCTGTCCACTTGTTTGGCTTTTGGTAGCAATACTTTCACCAGAATAGAGGTTTGTTTTGAGATGCTTACCTTTCTGGGCGCCTGACCCGGTCGATGGCAGACATAGAATGCTTTCAACCACACGGGGGTTTCTATAGGCCATTGCTCCCCCATGCCTCTCTAAGGGGGGGGCCAGGTTCTGGCTTTTGGTTCCCGGCAGGCCCACAGAACTCCATTCACATGACTGATGCCAAAGTCTTACATTAGCATATCAGCCTAGTAAGCTCCAGGGAGCCGAAGGGGCTCCCCCCCCCCCCAAGAAAAAGGAGATGAACAAGGAGGCAAACACTAAGGAAAGAGATTATTCTGACTGCTAGATATAATCCAACATACTTTGCCTGCTGGCATGATGGGAAGCATACATGTTCACTTCTTCCTCTGGAAATGGTCTCTATATTTCCTGGTTCCAAGATATTGTGTCTCAAGCCAAAGGACAGAACTGCAAAGGACCAGAGCACATAACCTTGGAACCAGGTCCACACTGGGAGGTGGACAGATCCTCCTTTAGCTGGATATGCTACATGTTTGATCTTCCATGAGTGAATCTATTTGATTCATCATGGAATCATCAGCATCCTCTATGTAGCTCAGTTTTCGAATTACAAGACCTTAGCAGTGAACTAGTTATGTCTAGACTGGTGTCAATGAGAGATTCTTCATTCTGGTCCAGATGCTCTTTCCAGAGGTTTTCCAGGTTGGTAGCATTTGGAAGTTTCATTGTAACCAAAGACTTAGGCACTGAGAAGTTACTGAGGAATTATTTTACTTGCTCTACTATACTCAGTGGTCAAAAAAAGGTTCCAGAGGGTGCGACAGTGAAAGGGTTAGCAAGAGTTTTCAACACCTCACTCAGTGCCTTTCTTGCTCAATTCTTCTACAATGAATATTTTCATTGCCGACATGCTGACAGGAACATAACATGCTTATTTACAATTGGCATTCAACCCATATGATTCCATAACTTCCCACATTCTTGTCACATTGCCCAAATAGCCCCTCCCACTATCCATACATCTCATGTTATCTAGCTTCTTTCTCAACTTACCTATCGTGTTTGATCAGAAAGTACCTACTGTTCATTCTTCCGTCCTGCAACCTACACACTTTAACACTATCTTCACTTAAATTTTTACTTGTAACTATTAAATTAAATTTATTATATTACTTTTCCTATGCATGGGTTTCAGTTAACAATACTAACTATACATATGAGAATAGGTGTACCTGTTAGTATTTGAGAAGCATGTGTATGATGTTGACGAAGAGCAGCTTCAAGGATTCGTAATCGCTCTTGACATTGGCGTAACTGGGCTCGTAATGACCCATTTATAGTTTCTTCTCCTATACTTCCAGAACCCTTCAGGAATACACAATTATTAGTGCTGAGAACATTATATAGTTTATACCATATAATATTCTATTTAAATGCATGAGGGGGAAATAGGGGAAACTCACTTTGACATGTGAACATTTTTCTGGCATTACTGTACTGCACTTGTACGTGGAGCCACCCAGTCTATAAGCTGCACACAAACTACTGCCTATGACATTTGACTAACCTGATAACTTGGCCTGTTTTGGTGTGTTTCTGGGCTGGGTGGCTCCTCAACTTCTGTGGCATGGCCATTCATTAAGGGAACTCTCACCTGAGAAAATATCCACACTAGTATCACCAAATTATGTAATTAAAGAAAATTACACTAATTTATAACAAAAATTTAATCCTAGATTCTATACAATATAATATTCTCAAGAATATTCAACTACAAAATTACCATAAAAATAATTAAAGAAAAATGGCTTGATATTTTAGCTTAAAGTTGTCTTAACTGATGGAAATAAGACAATTGGGTCAGAGGACCTTGGAGAAGAGCAAAAAACCAGCGTTGAATGTATTGAAAAGCCATTTTCTGGGCAAGTCCCGGAGGCTCCCCGGAGCTATCCAGGCTGGATGGATATGTATATCTGTCTGGCATCAGTCAATGCATGGAGTTCTGCCTACCGGGGACCACGAGCCAGAACCTGGCCCCCCTCCAGAGAGGCACGAGGAGCAATGGCCTATAGAGACCACCCTGTGGTTGGGAGCATTCTATGTCTGCCATCGACCGGGACAGGCACCCAGAAACGAAGGCGCCCCAAAACAAATCCCTTATTCTGTTAGCATTATTGCGACCGAAAGCCGAACAGGTGGACATAACTCCCCAAACGAAAATTAGCAAACTAGCATGACATCATCATGTTGCTGCACCGCTGTCTGCGCAACCCCCTCCCCGGCCGCCGAAGCCGTGGCGCGTAAATAACGGCAGAGAACCGCAAATAGACACAACACATGATGCATCCCTGGCCTGACCAACCAAGCATCAACAATCCAAGGACCCCTCCGAAACACAGCCATTTCAATCTTCGCCAGAAAAGAAGGAGACGGCTGCAATCGAACAAAACGACCACCAAGACCGAAGGAGCAGACACCCTGTGCCGGAGGAGAACATGAAGCTCCCCCTACCTGACCTCCAGAAGCCAAAGCCAACAGGAAAAGAGCTTTAGAAAAAAATCCCAAACGGAAGGGGCCACAACAAACCGAGGAGAAGAGAGAAACGAGAGCACCCGGTCCAAGGACCAGGACAACTCGGGAGGCGCATGAGCAGGCCGTAGGTGAAACAACGCCCGAGACAGCTTGCGGAACGGGGCAGAAGTATCATCAACACCGAAAGCAAGCTGAAGTGGCTCCTCCAGCGTCGCACAATACGAGGTGACAGTATTGGGCATAAGGTTATCTTGAGGTTATCTTGAGATGATTTTGGGGCTTAGTGTCCCCGCGGCCCGGTCCTCGACCAGGCCTCCACCCCCAGGAAGCAGCCCGTAGCAGCTGTCTAACTCCCAGGTACCTATTTACTGCTAAGTAATAGGGGCATCAGGGTGAAACACATTTTGCCCATTTGTCTCCGCCTCCACCGGGGCTCGAACCCGGAACCTCAGTACTACAAATCCAAAGCGCTGTCCACCAGCTGTCAGGTGCCATAAGATGATGGTCCTGGAAAAACCAAGAGTGAATGGACAGAACCCTATCAGAGACTAAAGAACACCTACACAGTGATAGGAAGAACCGGAAGGACCGCCAGGAAACTTCATACTGCCGCCGAGACGAAGCACGCAGGTGGGAGACCAACAATGACGCTACCTGTGCACCATACAAGCGACGATAAACCCGAGTCAGAAACTCCAGACTCGAAGACTCGAGGAGAAGACCGAACCAGCCTCGTATCGGGCTGGACCGATCCGCTGAAAGAGGCGGAGTTGCGGGAAGACCCTCGGGTTCGGACACCGAGCAAGCAGCGCCTGAAACCAAGGCTGGGCCGGCCACCATGGTGCCAGAAGAACAACTCTTTCCTGGTAAGTCTCTAAGCGAGACAGGACCTGGAGCAACAGTGGAACCGGGGAAAAGATATAAAGGTAACCCCACCTCACCCAGTCCTGCCTGAAGGCGTCAACCCCGGTGGCCTCGCAGTCAGGGAAGGGCGCCACGTATACCGGGAACACCTCGAACACGCCAACGCGAAGAGATCCACATCCTGAGTCCCGAACGTCTGGCACAGCCAACTAAAGGAGTCGGTGTCGACCGTCCATTCCATGGAAAGGGGAAGAAAACGAGACAAGCCGTCCGCCAGGACCTTGAACACCCCCGGGCATGAACTACCAGGAGAGCCAAACCCCGAGAACTCAGCAGACGAGTCACCCGAAGCGACCAGCCCCCAAAGAGCCAAGGACTGCATCGAACCCCCCTCGGTTCAGGCAATGAACCACTGGGGAGCAGTCCGAATGGAGCTGGACCGTTGATCCGCGAGCGACACTAACCCTCCGGAGCGACATCCACACCACCGCGAACTCCCGGACCGTGGTTTGAGCCCAATGGAAGGATGGACCCCACCGCTCCTGGCCGGCCTGGTGAACACTGGTCACAAAACCCCAGCCAAGAGACGACGCGTCCGTGTACACATCGAGCGAGGGCTCGGGTAAGCGCCAAGGCACTGAACCCCGAAAAACCCGAAGAGAAAGCCGGTGACGCAGCAACCGACGCAAAGCCCCCGGAGGCTGAACCCAACGGTCGGGAGAGAAGCGGAAGGGCCATCCTTGATGGAACCAGAACAGCCGACGAAGCCACACCCGGCCCGACTGGTAGACCATCATGGCAAAGTTCAGGTTCACACACAAACTATCGAGCAACTGCAGCGTGACCCGGGAACTCCTCAGAAACAAGCGAAGGCGGGACTGCAGGCGAAACAGACCCGCCGGAGGCAGAGACAAGGAAGTGGTGCGAGCATCCCAAACGAGACCCAGCCAAGACAGAATCTGAGAGGGAACCAGATAGGACTTCCTCCAGTTCACCAAGAACCTGAACCTGGCGAGCTGGGAAAGAACCAAATCCCTGACGAGCAGACACACGGACTGGCTGGGAGCCCAAACCAGCCAGTCGTCAAGGTAGGCCAGAACTCAATCACCTAACAGACGCAGGCGGGACACCACGACCCAAGTAAGGCGTGTGAAAACGCAAGGCGCCAGATTCAACCCGAAGGGAAGACAACAAAAGCGGTAAGCTTGACGCCCTCAGCAAAACCGAGCCAGTCCCTAAAACTTGGGTGAACCGGGACGCGCCAATACATGCCCATACGGTTCAGGGACACCATCCAAGTGCCCGGCTTCAACAGAAGACGAACCTGGGATAGAGTAGTCATCCTGAAGGAGGGGGCAATAAACCCACGGGTTCAGATGGGACAAGTCCAGAATGAATTGGAGGTCCACGCAGTCCCGTTTCGGGACCGGAAACAGGCGGGAAACCCAACTGAAGGACGCCGTCGTTTCGACCACGCAAAAGAAGAGGCCTGTCCCGAACCCCCAAAGAAGGAGAAGCCACCCAACGCCACCACAGGACACACGAAACAACCCAAAAAGCCCATGAATTGTGGGACCAAGTGCGAGCAAACAGGGCAAGCTGCTCCCCACCCCCATCGCCCCGTCAATGGGACGAACTGCGAAAGGGCCGACACGCCTTGCGAGAACCCAAGCTCCGAAGAGGGCGATCCCCGCGCCGACCAGAAACAGCCGGAATCGGAGGCTGCGCCTGCCCCGAATCTCACACCAGTGGCCTACCATGACGAAAAGCTCCCCGAGCCCTGGCACGACCCTTCCGGGAAGGCCCCCACGAACCCCGCAGGACAACAATAACTCAGACATAGTCAGAAAACTAACCGAGGCCGCCTGCAGGTACTGCACCACAACAGACTCAGCAAACAGCAATGGACAAAAAGGCATAAACAACCGAAGAGCCAAGGCCCAAGCGGAATCCAAGGAAGAAGCCAGCACCGCCTGCCGACACGCGAGGCGAGAAGCATAGAACCGCGAAACCACATCATGCAGGAGTGGCACGAAGAGCTTTAACAAAGCAGATGCTTGCACTGCAGAAGGCAGCGCACCGGACCCGGCAGCAACCCCAAGCTGCTGCCGGGTCCGGGTCACACATCCAACTCAAGCCAGTCCGAGGACAGCTCAAAGAGGGAAAAGAAATACAGGGCCGAAGCAAGCAGGCCATGAGTATGCAAATCCTCCGCAATCAAGGCAGCCGAAAGGAAAGGAACCTGCACGTGAAGCTGCATGACACCAACATCCCGCGGAAGGGCAGGGGCGAACAAATAAGAATTGAGATGCTCGAAGTCGCCCCCTAGGAAAACCTGAAATGCTGACATTCTCTCTCGCCACTCAAGCGCACGGGACTAACAGAACGTGTGCCAAGCCTCCAACGAAAAAAGAAGACAGTCTGCCAACCAAGACAACTCCAGAACTTTATAACGAACCCAGTACGAACTAGAAGAGCCATACACGAAGGAACGCAGATCCATCACGAAAGCATAATCCGGGTCGCGCAGAAGGCAAGCCGCCAAGGCGTCTCGCACCTCAAAAGATGAGACGCAGGAAGCCGGAAACCTCCGGAAAGATGGAATTGAAGAACCCGCAGGATCACTGAACCGAACCCGGGGAGGGGTGGACACCAAATCCAACTCGTACGCGGAGGGAGTGAAAGAGAACCCCTTTCCTTGTAACACCAAGCCCCATTCAGAGGACAGAAAAACCCAGGCGGGGTCCAACAGGGCCCAAAGCCCCCAAGCGAACCCCTCCCCAACCCTGGGAACCTCACCCTGAGGACCCGGGGCCGAGCTGGCCTTCAAGCCCCCCACCTCCAAAGAAAAGGCGGGAGTTGCTGAAAAAGCAGAAACAAAGAGGGCCCACTGGCCAGACCCAGAAGCTCCAGCAGAAGGACCAGGCTTGAATGGCTCCGCCACAACCTCAGAAGGGGACACCCCTAAGACCGCCCGAGTCTCAACACCAACTAGACCCTGCCCCAACTCCAAAACCCTCAGACGCTTCAGAGCCGGAAGCAAGGGGAGGAGGGAGGAATCGAATGAACTACAGATGGGGAAGGACTAGGAGGGGCGGACAGAACCAAAGCCGAAGCGACTCCCACCCGTAAGTCCGGGGTCCCTATAACCAAAACCGGGCAGTCTTGGGGCATCCGGGGCCACAACTAACCGAGCACTTTGCAGCAACCTAAATCTAACATGCAACGCCTTAGCTGCCTGCACCCGCATAACATCATCAGTAGCTTGGGTGAACTGGAGTACGAACAGACAACACACTTCGCACGCCTCCGGGTCAAAACAATCACCGACCCAACAGGTAGCATGGCAAAGGCAAAACCGGTGAGAGTCACTCTGAGACAAAGGGACAAAGCAACCTTCAAACTCGCAAAATGCGAGAGGGGACTCAGGGGTCACATCCATCAGACCACGTAGCCCCCCGTGGGGCTTCCCAGGGCACTTAGCCTTGGTAACATGCTAAGGGAAGCCCAGGCAGGGTACTGCGAACCGGCGCCCAAGTCTACCAATAAAACTCCTAAAACTAATTCCCCAGGACGTGTACACTCATGAGGACCAAGCGGGGACCACCTCCCCAAAAGGAGAGATAAAGATACCCTAAGAACAGCGATGGGGGACGAAAAAGGCAGACCACCCCACCAGGAAGAAAACAAAAACAAAAGAAAAACCCCGCAAGAGGACAGCGTACCCAGGCGGAACAGAGCCAGCCTCTGTTAATAGTGAAAACTAGCTGTGCAGTACCCTGCGCCCCTGCCAGTGACAAAAACTACCCCTACCAAGAGACAAACAAGATTAAAAAAAAATGCAGCTACCCCAAGGGCGGCCAAATACCGAGCAATAAACGGCACAGCGGAGGTAGATCTAGGGGGTCTGAGGCTTCCCCTTCCCCCTCCTGGGAAGAGGGGGAGGGGGGCTGTGCAGACAGCAGCGCGGCGACATAATGACGTCATGATACCTGGTTGGTTGATACCTGGTTGATGGGGTTCTGGGAGTTCTTCTACTCTCCCAAGCCTGGCCCGAGGCCAGGCTCGACTTCTGAGAGTTTGATCCACCAGGCTGTTCCTTGGAGCGGCCCGCAGAGTCACATACCCACCACAGCCTGGCTGATCCGGGACTTCTCTTAGGAAACAGTCCAGTTTTCTCTTGAAGATGTCCACGGTTGTTCCGGCAATATTTCTTATAGTCGCTGGGAGGACGTTGAACAACCGCGGACCTCTGATGTTTATACAGTGCTCTCTGATTGTGCCTATGGCACCTCTGCTCTTCACTGGTTCAATCTTGCATTTTCTTCCATATCGTTCACTCCAGTACGTTGTTATTTTACTGTGTAGATTTGGGACCTGGCCCTCCAGTATTTTCCACGTGTATATTATTTGGTATCTCTCTCGTCTCCTTTCTAGAGAGTACATTTGGAGAGCTTTGAGACGATCCCAATAATTTAGGTGCTTTATCTCATCTATGCGTGCCGTATATGTTCTCTGTATTCCCTCTATTTCAGCAATCTCTCCTGCTCTGAAGGGGGAAGTGAGTACTGAGCAGTATTCGAGACGGGACAACACAAGTGACTTGAAGAGTACAACCATTGTGATGGGATCCCTGGATTTGAAAGTTCTCGTAATCCATCCGATCATTTTTCTGGCTGATGCGATATTTGCTTGGTTATGCTCCCTAAACGTTAGATCGTCGGACATCATTATTCCCAAATCCTTGACATGCTGTTTTTCTACTATGGGAAGATTTGATTGTGTTTTGTACCCTGTATTATGTTTCAGATCCTCATTTTTGCCATACCTGAGTACCTGAAATTTATCACTGTTAAACATCATATTATTTTCTGCTGCCCAATCGAAAACTTTGTTGACATCTGTTTGTAGTTTTTCAATGTCTTCAGCAGAGGTAATTTTCATGCTGATTTTTGTGTCATCTGCGAAGGATGACACGAAGCTGTGACGTGTATTTTTGTCTATATCAGATATGAGAATAAGGAACAGTAGCGGTGCAAGGACTGTACCTTGAGGTACAGAGCTTTTAACATCGCTTGGACTCGATTTTATCTGATTGACTGTTACTCTTTGTGTTCTGTTCGACAGGAAATTGAGTATCCAGCGTCCTACTTTTCCAGTTATTCCCATTGACCTCATTTTGTGAGCTATCACCCCATGGTCACATTTGTCGAACGCCTTTGCAAAGTCTGTGTATACAACATCTGCATTTTGCTTTTCTTCTAGGGCTTCTGTGATTTTGTCATAGTGGTTGAGTAACTGTGACAGACAGGATCTCCCCGCTCTAAATCCATGTTGTCCTGGATTGTGCAATTCATTGTTTTCCATAAAACTAGAAATTTGATTCCTAATCACTCTTTCAAACACTTTTATTATGTGTGATGTTAGTGCAACTGGCCTATAATTTTTTGCCAAGGCTTTACTCCCCCCCTTGTGCAACGGAGCTATATCTGCAGATTTAAGTGCTGCTGGTATCTCCCCTGTATCCAGGCTCTTTCTCCATATTACGCTGAGTGCTCTCGCTACTGGTACTTTACATTTCTTTATGAATATTGAATTCCATGAGTCAGGCCCAGGGGCTGAGTGCATGGGCATATTGTCAATTTCTCTTTCAAAGTCTTCCGAGTTCGTAGTAATATCCGTTATATTATCTGCAGCTTGAATGTCATTCATAAAGAAGCTGTCTGGGTCATCAACTTTCATGTTTATTGGAGTGCTAAACATAGCCTCATACTGGCTTCTTAGAATTTCACTAATCTCTTTGTTGTCCTCTGTGTACGTACCTTCATTTGTAATTAACGGTCCAATACTGGTCGAGGTTTTGAATTTTGATTTAGCGTATGTGAAAAAATATTTCGGATTTTTCCTTATCTCTTGTATAGCTCTCTGTTCCAATTTCATTTTCTCAGACTCATATGATCGCTTCAACGTTTGTTCGATTTCTTCGATCTCCCTGCTTAGGCTTATTTTCCTTGCTTGTGATAGTTGTGTCTGCCGAAGCATTTCCGTTATTTTTTTCCTTCTCCTGTACAGTCGTCTGCGTTCTCTTTCTAGAGTGTTCCTCTTTCTGCCCCTCCTCACCGGCACGTGCTTCAAGCAGACCTTGTACGCTTCAGGCTTCCTTGTACGCTTCATGCTAGTTTGCTAATTTTTGTTTGGGGGAGTTCTGTCCCCCTGTTCGGCTTTTGGTCACAATAATTTTCCCTGAATAGGGGTTTGTTTTGGGTGCCTACCTTTCTGGGTGCCTGTCCCGGTTAATGGCAGACATAGAATGCTCCCAACCACAGGAAGTCTCTATAGGCCATTGCTCCTCGTGCCTCTCTAGAGGGGCCAGGTTCTGGCTCGTGGTCCCTGGTAGGCAGAACTCCATGCATTGGCTGATGCCAGACAGATATACATATCCATCCATCCTGGATAGCTTCGGGGAGCTGACGGGGCTACCCGCAGAAAGAAAGTTAATTAACATAAGTAATGAACCAAGACAGTGAATGTTGTGAGATTATTTATAAAGATTTCAAAACAGTTCACTGTAAAATATTAGAAAAGCACCAATGATGTAAACATCCATGATGATTTTGTGTGTTCAGCAGTGCTGCTGCAATGGCAGACTTAGAGGGCTATAAAGACGAAACTGGACGATTTCTGGGGCAAGAAACATTCTTATTACTAAAAATAAATACCCACAGGCCTTTTACACTTTACTACATTAGCAAGACAATTATAGGAATTAGAGTTAGGGGAACTGCAGAAGGCCTATAGCACCATTCAAGACAGCTCTAATGTTCATCGAACCAAACTCATTCATATACTGTATATGTCTAATCGGCACTTGGAACAGTCAAGTGATCCCACGTCTATCATGTTACCTTGTAATTTCTTCAATAAGTCAACAAACCTGGTTCCAAACCAGTATATACCTCGATGTTGCATAATATCTAAGCTTATCCAATTTAAATTCATTGTTTTGTTTTCATATTTAACATTAATATCCCTTTTGTTATACTCTTCCATCTACTTGCACAATTCAATCATGTCCCTCACCTTTTTGCCTTTCTAGAGAATGCAAATTAAACATTTCCTTTGCTGAACACATTCAAGTACATGGCGACCAAAAATGAACTGCATAATCTGAAACTCCATCAGTGTCTATCAACTCTACCTCTTCTAACTCCTAAGAATCAGCTTGGGTGACAGCAGTTTAAATCTCACCCCTAGTGAGATTTAAATTCATTAATAGTGGAGGCTGGTGCACAGTCATGAAAGAACTACAGTATTTGTTGATACAGAATATATCAGTTGCGTTAGTAAAAATATATTACTATTCCTCAATTGCAAATAAAAACAGCAGCTTCACTCCAATAGCACAAAGTTATCAGCAAAACAAAATAACTAGTTGTAAGCCATTATGTTTCAGGACTACAGGAGATGATTTCCTCTCTTTGACTGAATGTTATGAACTTGCTCAAACTTTTAGCTTCTTTTTGTCTTTCTCATTAGAGAGATAGGGAACATGTTCTTGAGGTTACATAACTGATTCTTGATCTTTTTTGTCACATCTTAAAGCAATATAGTTTTAGCACATGTTAACAATGTCAGTCATTTCATAAATAATGTATAGATGCTTTTAAATCACTCTTGTCTCTGTAACTCTAGATTTTTTTCAATAGAATCTATAAATTCAACATTTGGTTAGTGCAGCAAATATAATGCAAGTTAGCTGTTGCTTGTAGGATTAAAAAACTTACCCTTGTTTGATTTGACTGGAATCTGAGGAGAGATTGATACACAAACTTACCATTTATATATACTTTTACAATGATTAACTTCCAGTATTCTCACAAAAAAAATTTAACATGAGACACACTTCAATGCATCAGTAACTCCTATACATTATACACAGAATAATTCATGAGCCTCTCTACACACTGATTAAAACTACTCACATAATAAGTTCATGTGAGTGATTTTATTCTAAAGCTTGAGTTCATACAGCTATCCTATACATTTATAAACCACACTACTGTATAACCTTTATGATAGGAACAAAAGATGAGATCTGATATATATACAGTACATTTAAGTAACTTATGTAGCACATTTAAAATACATGGATAACAGTAGTTCAAACTTACCTGCATGTGCAGTCTCTGTTGATTTGCTAGTTCCTGTATGCGTTGCTCGGACTCTCTACGCACTTTATCCAATTCTTCTAGGACTGAAATACAGTTTAAAGATATAAAATTCTGCTGGCTCTGTGTGGTATTTTACTTCAAAGTTACAGTAAAGCATTCAACAAACAATAACAAAACAAACTAAATCTTTATCCTAACCATGAAGATATATTTCTCGAGTCATCATGTCACAGCCTGGTGCTGAATGAAAGAATTCTTTCTTCCACTTAAACCTTTATTCACATTTCTAATCCAGTTTTCCATTGTCATTTAACAAATACATTCCTAAGGTCAGTACTTGCTTCTGAAAGACTCACTCCAAGCTCAATTTGGTGGCACCCCAGAAATGTCCTCCCAGTTCCTGTGACTGGCATCCTATAATATACTGGATACCATACTACCTATCTTAGTATCAATCATTACATAGGTACTGTATTAGTGCGGAAGGGTTTCCTAAGTTCTAATATATACAGGAATATTATATATTCACCCATATATATATATATGGGTGAGATACTGTTAAGGTATTGACACCATCGTCAGTGGGGGGCAGTAGCGATTTCAGCACCATCTATGGACCTGCACTCCAACTCCCAGGTATTAGGTGTGATGCAGACAAC
Organism: Procambarus virginalis; assembly: GCA_020271785.1. Taxonomy (NCBI): domain Eukaryota; kingdom Metazoa; phylum Arthropoda; class Malacostraca; order Decapoda; family Cambaridae; genus Procambarus; species Procambarus virginalis. Next base: position 13,808,264 of record WNGS01165339.1, read on the forward strand.
GCCATCTGTTGGCGGTGGCGTGGCATTGGTGAAAGGCTCCGGTTTTCTGCCTCAGTTAGAAGGTGAGGTCGATGAGGATGACCTCTGACGAGTGGTGCATCGAGATCAACGCCATCTAGGTTGCGGCTACATTTACAATTTCAGTTCCCCGGTGAATGGGCATTATCCGAAGGTCATCCAATATACTGTCTGTCTAGCTAATGACGTTTTATGTTCACAGAGGTGACATAAAGAGGCGATTGCATTGAGGAGGGCAGTTCACCTTGGCCAGTCCAAGAACTCTTGACTTGGTCCTGTGAGAGGACAAAGTGGCTGCCGTTGGTTATAGCAGTGTGTTAACTGCTGATTTATGCAGTGTTGTATAGGCCGACATACCCCGAATTGGCCAGGAAGAGTTATGAGACAACAGTGGTGCGTCTGTTGAGAAGTGCTGCTAGTGAGCGACTATAGACTTCTGCCAGGATGCTAGCTACCCCTGTATGTGATTATTTGAGACCCCTGTCAGTGTGTGGCTGAAACCCTCTACCAGTGTGTATCTGGAGAGTGGAGGTGGGGTATTGGCACATCGTGACGATACGGTGAGTGTGGACTGGCACATGTTGAGGAAGGTGAACTCGCCGGCGATTGCCATTAAGTGTGGACGACATGTGGACTTGCCGGGATGTGATGAACACTGCCGATGTACAGTGTCCTGAGTGAAAGTGACACTTCGTAAATATGTGTAGTAATACTAGAGATATAATATATATAGTGGTGAAGGTGTTAATATATTAGTGAAGGTGTAATTGTGTAGTGTTTATCCCTCCGTTATTCTTTGCACTACTATTTGCCACAGCTAGTTCTTGAAAACTTACCACCGACTTGGGGTTGGATAAAGATTAGAGGTTATAAGATACATTAACAGCAAGAACCCGGTTACTGGCCCAAAGTAACCATAACAGATACTTAAGGTGGTTTCTTCCTTGGTATCACACAACTTGATATTGGTCCAGGACAGACTGGAATGTTGTTGTTTCTAGATTTCTGATTTTGGTTTGGTCATCATAGGTTCTAATAAGAATAAGAATAAGAGGGTATGAGTATGATAATCACAAACCAACATATAACCAGGACCAGGTTTAGGGCTGTGGAGGTCCTCAGACAGTTAGGCAAGCATAGGGACATTGATTGACCAGTAAATCTATTAAAATAGAATCCCCTACTATTGGTGGCCTTGTATAAAGGTACAGGTGGCCTTGATTAGCATGGGGAGTTACATCTGTTAGGTGGTGGTTTGAGTTACACTCACCACTGTGTCCCATTCCCAAATGTAACAGAACCACTAACCAAAATCCCTATTACATATGGTGATGAGAGTCATAAGAACCTGGTGAGTGAAGATTTGGAATTACTTATATATCCAAACCACACATCCTAAAATGAAGAAATGACGAAACATTTCAGTCCATCCTGGATCATTATCAAGTTGAATTACTTATTACACAACTTGATAAAGGTTCAGGATGGACCGAAACATCTCATTGTTTCTTCATTTTCAGATGTGTGGTTTGGATATCACATATAGACTTTGGTTTCAGTGAGTATCTAAGTCTGTCTATCAGAGAAGTCCTGAGGCAGTCCTGAAGCATTTTTGTGGGCAGCCTATGTGAGCACCATGTTTGAGCTCCAGTGAGTGAGCATCCTCACGTCAGAGATTTCGGCGGTTTGTTTGGGAAGGAGTTCGTGGAGAAACTTTGGGGTTAGAGAAGAAGTTGATGGAGGAACTTCGAGGCTGGAGAAGAAGTGTATATTGAACTCTGTGGTAGAGCAGAACTCCATAGTGGGGAGTTGACTTCAAGCAGTGTAGAGGACCTAAACGTGTCTCTGTGGAATCAGTGGCGAAGCATCACTGATGTTGGTTTAGGACTTCGTTGTGCAGCAGATTAGGAGAACTGCAGAAGTGCCTTTCCTAATATTTTGGAGGACCTAGAGATATACATTGGTGTTGAGCCTCCAGGAGCAGAACAGAGGTTCATAGTGGACACACATTATTGTATAAGGGGAGTGTTTGAATGCTTATTGGCATGAAAGATGCAGTGTAAGATGAGAGATTGATTTCATCTTTTGTGGGGGATACTTATGTATATGTTTCTGGTGTTTCAGCCACAAGCTGAGTGTCATGTACTTTTAGGGCTGAGGATACAGTATTGTTGTGACAGGATTTCAGCCCCATTTAGTGAGGGAGTAATAAGTGGTAAACCAAGAGTTGAGCAGCCACTTGATATGGACAGTTGGAGAGGCCAGGATATGATATCGGAATGCTACTGGGTTGTAGCAGGTTAGTGTGTTGTATGATAATGTTCTATTTTATATGTTATGTATTGTGTATGTTTTCTTTGTATATTAAATGTATATGCTAGCTGGCTTTTGCTCTTGTCCTGGTCAGGTTTCTCAGAAAGCGGGGGAGAGAGAGGGGGTCACGGCTGCAGACAGTGTGGCAGAAGATACTAATTCATGAAAGGGAGATTTAGGAGATCATTCCAAACAAGGAGAGAGTGGGGAGTCACGGTGGCTTGAGTAGGGTGTGTACACAAGACAACGAGACCAGTGTTGGAGCTGCACCCGTAAATATTTGATGCTAAACCCCTCTCCAAGATCAAGAGGCGTACAGGGTGATCTCCTAGGTAAATTACAAGTACTCCAGTGTCCATTGCTGGTCGATTGATGGTAGCGGGAGTGTGGCTGCCGAGGTCGGTTGTTTGTTCCGTCAGGGAGTGGTTAGGGACGTTGTCCGGATGTACGCAAGTAACAATCTGGTGCAACAACCAGAGCTCTCTTTTGGAGGTTTAAGTCTCATAATCCCCAACCCCCTCAGGGCAGAACAACATACAGTACATATTCTCTCCCGTATCAACTTACCCTGGCTTTGCATGCTGGTGAGGCCACTCCAGACCAACAACCAGAGCACAACTCCATAGTCTCCTGAGACTGATGCATGCCTACTATACTACTAACCTATATATTTATGTCAAAATTATACCAAATCTATGTATGTGTGATAACAATTAACCTTTTAACAAGCACAGTTTGAAAGCAACACACTGATGAGTAGAGCAACTACCAATACTTTGAAGTTTCTAATTGACTTAATTGCAGAAATGATTGTTTTACCAGTTGTGACTTGTAGTTGGGCCTGATGAAGTTGGGATGAAAGATTATTCACTTGGTCCTGGAGGTTGGCACACTCGTGAGCTGCCAACTGTCGTTCCTCTGACACACGTGCCTCCATTTTGCTTTCCTGTACAGACCACCAAAATTAGCTGAGGATTTTGAAACACAAAAGGAGCTGCTGAAGAAGTTTACATAATGTTAAAAAGTTTTGGGTAAAGGGCCACTAGAATCATAATACTGTACAGAAATTTATGCCTGTCGAGCAGTGGTCAATGCCGATGGTTCACAGCCGGGAGGTCACAGTTTCTACCCAGGATGGAGACATTTTTTTAAAGCTTCGTTCCACCATATGCATCTGTTCACCTAACAATAAGTAAGTACTTGGCAGTTAGGTAACTGATGTGGGTTCCATACTGAAAAAGATCAGTTACTGGCCTTAGGGGACCTCAATAAGCCTAACAGGCTTCCTGTCTCTGACAATGGAACCAATAAAAAACAACAATAAAAACTGTTCTGAGCGGAACATTTTCTGGCTCCCTAAGGTAAAGTCATGCATAGGTCCTCAAGACAGGGTCACGGTAGTCAAAGCAGGGTGACCAACTGCACCAGTGCCATGAATATTCTAGGCTGTTGCAAACTCTTCATGACATCACAGGTGACTACCAAGGAACACTCATACTAACTACCAGTTAATGTACGAAGCCACCTCTACCAGCTGACACCAGATGGCAGTGTGAACACCACAATAATACTCCCTAACCCAGTTTTCCTGATGGGACACCATCCAGGCACCTGGTTCCAACAGAAGCCGGACCTGAGATAGAGTAGTCATCCAAAAGGAGGGGCAAAGAATCCAGGGGTTCAGACGGGACAAGTCCAGAATGAACCTCAGATCCGCACAGTCCCGTTTCGGCACTAGAAACAGACGGGAAACCCACCTGAGGGACGTAGTCGTTTCGACCACGCCCAAGAGCACCCTCTCCAAGACGACTTGACGAAGAGCAGGAGAAGAAACCTGCCCTGTTATCCCTGAACCCCCCTAAGGAGGACTAGTCGCCCAACACCACCACAAGCCGGATGACACGACCGAAAAAGGCCCACAAATCGTGGGACCAAGCATAGGCAAACAGAGTGAGCCTCCCCCCCATCGCCCCGTCGACGGGGCGAACCGCGAAGGGGCCGACGCCCCTTACAAGAACACAAACGTCGAACAGGGCGATCACTGCACCGACCAGACGACGCTGGCCCCGAAGGGAACAACGGCTCAGAAACTGGCAACAATGGCCCACCATGACCAACGGAACCTGGAACCCTGGCACGACCCCTCCGAAACTGCCGAGAACGACCGCTTCGGAGAATCAACAAGTCCGCCATAAGACGACATCTAACTTCAGAATTGCTTTTAAATACATGGATGGCAATATACTAAAGAAATTGTTAGGCCAAAGCTAGAATATGCAGCGGTTGTGTGGTGCCCATATCTTAAGAAGCACATCAACAAACTGGAAAAGGTGCAAAGACATGCTACTAAGTGGCTCCTAGAACTGAAGGGCAAGAGCTATGAGGAGAGGTTAGAGGCATTAAATATGCCAAAACTAGAAGACAGAAGAAAAAGAGGTGATATGATTACTACGTACAAAATAGTAACAGGAATTGATAAAATCGATAGGGAAGATTTCCTGAGACCTGGAACTTTAAGAACAAGAGGTCATAGATTTAAACTAGCTAAACACAGATGCCGAAGAAATATAAGAAAATTCACTTTCGCAAACAGAGTGGTAGACAGTTGGAACAAGTTAGGTGAGAAGGTGGTGGAGGCCAAGACCGTCAGTAGTTTCAAAGCGTTATATGACAGTGTTGGGAAGACGGGACACCACGAGCGTAACTCTCATCCTGTAACTGCACTTAGGTAATTACACTTAGGTAATTACAGTAGTGAAAGGATGCCCACCAGGTCTGTCCTTCAACCAGATATGGCCCAGAAAGTAAACTATATACAGTACACAAAATTCTGGCTTACCCAAAAGGTGCTTGAATTCTTGACAGGAATATCAATACCTCTCCAGCACCAACTGGTGATGGAGGTGTAGCTATAATAGAGCCAACCATGGCAGAGAGAGAGAGGAGAGGAGGGGTAGTCCTCGTATCCCACACCAGACCCAACCAATTCAAAACCAGAAAAAACACCAACTGGGACTTCCGCCAGTTAACCTGAGAGCCAAATGAAACAGAACCCCAGCCAACCAGTAGACAAACCAAAAGATTGGGGCCCCAAACCTGCCAGTCCTCAAGTATGTCACATGAAGGTGAAATTGAACACAGTGTATGAACTGATAATTTTGCTCAACAGAACTTTAGCAAAGCTATACTACTTGTATATGCAAATGCTTGTATTACTGCTGTAATAATTTTATACAATAAATTAGTGAATTCATTAAATAATTTATCAGATTCCCCAATATCAGAGACTGAAAACCTGCTAGGTTTAACAATGTTCTCCCTTCCCTAGATCAACGACTGCCCTTACCCAGAATGCAACCAACAAAAGTTGTCAAATTTTTGGGTACGTATTTAATGCCTGGTAAACAGAGGCATTAGGTGAAAGGAAGTGTGCCTAAATGTCTCTGTCCTCCTTACCTTGAAGTTACCTTGAGGTGTTTTCGGGGCTTAGCGTCCCCGCGGCCCGGTCCTTGACCAAGCCTCCTCATTGCTGGACTGGTCAACCAGGCTGTTGGACGCAGCTGCTTGCAGCCTGACGTAAGAGTTACAGCCTGGTTGATCAGGTATCCTTTGAAGGTGCTTGTCAACTTCTCTCTTGAACACTGTGAGGGGTCGGCCAGTTATGTCCCTGAGGGGTCGGCCAGTTATGCCCCTTATGTGTAGTGGAAGCGTGTTGAACAGTCTTGGGCCTCTGATGTTGATAGAGTTTTCTCTCAGAGTCCCGATTGCACCTCTGCTTTTCAATGGAGGTATTCTGCACATCCTGTCATCCCTCCTGGTCTCATGTGGTGTTATTTCTGTGTGCAGGTTTGGGACCAGACCCTCTACTATTTTCCACGTGTAAATTATTATGTATCTCTCCCGCCTGTGCTCAAGAGAATACAGGTTTAGGCTCTTTAGTCGGTCCCAATAGTTTAGATGTTTTACTGAGTGGATTCTAGCAGTAAAGGATCTCTCCATGCTCTTCAGGTCAGCAATTTCTCCAGCTTTGAAAGGGGCTGTCATTGTGCAGCAGTACTCCACTCTAGAGAGCACTAGAGTCTTTAAGAGTATTATCATTAGTATAGCATCTCTAGTTTGAAAAGTTCGTTATCCAACCTGTTATTTTTCTTGCAGTTGTGACAGCTACTTTATTGTGTTTTTTAAAGGTCTTCTGACATGAGTACACCCAAATCCTTTACATTGCTTTTTTGTTCTATGTTATGATTTGACTGTGTTTTGTATACGGTCTCTGCTTTTATATTTTAATTTTTTCGTAGCGCAAGAGCTGGAACTTATCTTCATTAAATACCATATTATTTTCTGTAGTCCATTGAAAGACCCGATTTACATCTGATTGGAGGTTTGCTGTGCTCTCTATGTTGTATACTCTCATAAAAATCCTAGTGTCATCTGCAAAGGATGATACAGTGCTATAGATTGTGTCCTTGTTTATCTCCGATATGAGGATGAGAAAAAGTACTGGAGCAAGCACAGTACCCTGGAGGATTGAGCTCTTCATGGCTGATGTTCTTGTAACGTACATATATTTTACGTTGTTAAGTAGATTGGATACGCTGTGTTTAGTAGGTTTTCATATTTATTTAGTAGTTTTGGATACAGCAGTGTCTTAGACGTTGAGATGGAGCTTGGAGCAGAGCAGAGAGCTGAGTGAGGCCGGAGTCGCGGAGCTCTATGTGGGAGAGCGTTGTAGTTCGATGCGGTCCTAGTCTGCTGTCTGTTCTTTCTGTGTGAAAGATGTAGCGTCTTGAGGTTGATTAGAACTGCATACGCCGAGTGCTACAATCTTAACTGTGGAAATTGTACTGTTCGCTATTCTCATATCACTTGCTTATATTTGGTGATTACACCTCAGCTTTCTCCAATATGATAGGAGGATGGAAGAACTGTTACTTGTAATTAGGGAAAAGATTATAGCTTCTGTAATTAGTGCTATGTAATTAGTTATGCCATTAAGATAATGAGATATTGGAGCGAGTATAAGGTTTACTCGCTACAGTCTGGATTTTATTTTGTTGACTATTACACATTGGGTTCTATTAGTCAGGAAATTGTAGATCCATCTGCCTATTTTTCTGGTAATTCCTTTTGCACGTATTTTGTGTGCAATAACACCATGGTTACATTTGTCGAAGGCTTTTGCGAAATCTGTGTAAATTACATCAGCATTTTGCTTGTCTTCCATGGCATCTAGTGCCATGTCATAGTGGTCCAGCAACTGTGATAGGCAAGAGCTTCCTGTTCTGAACCCACGTTGTCTGGGGTTATGGAGATGCTGTAATTCCATGTAATTTGTGAACTTATTTCTTAGCACTCTCTCAAAGATTTTTATGATGTGTGATGTTAGTGCTATTGGTCTGTAATTTTTTGCCTCTTCCTTATTTCCTCCTTTATGGAGTGGTGCTATCTCTGCTGTAGGACTCAGGACTCACACCTGAGGCCTGTCATTTATGTACTGCCTGTGCCGACCACTGGGCTACCTCAAAATAATAATATTTAATAGCTTTCAATCCACATAATTACACTTAGTAAAATGAATACAATGCTAAGTTATGGTGCTAGTTCATGTACAGTAGACTCCCAATTTTATGCAAAGATGTCTTCATTCCCTATGGTAAACTGAATTAAGTAATATATTGTTAAGTATCTTAGATCTTACGAGAAAAAGTTGATATATTCCACGACTAAGAATCTTATTGTATAAAACATTACAATAATGTATACACAGTCAAACATTGACGTTCATTAATACAGCAAATGGGAAAAGCAAAAAGGCTGGAACGATAGTAAAGGTCTCATGAGTATGCATGATATTTCCTATAATAATGCTCTAATCATGGTTTTAAGGATTTTGGAATTATTTTTGGTGCAAACTTGCATAAATCTGAAGTTAATGTATTAAAAAAAAATTACCCCGCATAGAAGCTGACACCAATAAATCATATTTTACAGAATCAGGAGTCTATTGTATCTCATATGTGACAAATGGCTAAAATTATAAATAAAATTGTTAGTAAATAAATAAACTTTTAGAACCTCTCTAAACCCTTCATTTCTTAAATATATGAGAGATATTGAAGACTCACACTTAGTGGCCAATACTGAAATATTATCAAGACATAACGGTAAGTTCGCTTCAGATTATAAAAGAAAAGCTAGTGACGTACCACGTGACGCCTCTCTTCCCTGAGGTCATCAATTTGTTTTCGCAAGAGAGCCACCTCTTCCTCCAGCTCAGTAACCTTGGAGAGTAAGTAATGAATTAGTCTTATTATGTCTTCTGGGAAATATTTTGTAAATGTTGAAAGAAAATAATGTCCTATAGCAATTAAAATATTTGAATTAAATTTTTATTGAATTTAATTCTATCATTATAAAGTTTTAATTAGTTGAAAACTTAATGTATGACTGTATTCTAAACTCAACCTTGTCTCCAAACAGAATGAATAATTCCTACTAGACAGGAAAAGAAGCCAAATTTACTGAAGTCATACCTGCTTTTCCCAAACTGCACTCTCATCAATGGTTGACAGGCGATCAGATTCCTCTGAATTCTCTCGTCCTCCTCCACCTCCACCAGACAAGACCAGCTCCTCGTATTCCCGAATTTTTTCTCCAGGGCAGAGAATTTGTCATCATAAAGACGCCGTTCTTCTTCATAGTAATCCTGTTCCTCCTGTAGTTTCAGTGTCCAATAGTCTTCACTCTTATCAAATTCTACACGTAGTATCTGAAACAAGACTTTTTACGTTTTAGCAATGTGCATATTATAATGCACCTACATATCCTTTTTTTATTTCCTGTTTATGTTTTCTCATCAGGTGCTCACAATGGGAAGCTGAATACACAGCCTATACCTATTCAGAACCTATGGATTATGGTATACCTATACCATAATCCATAAACACCTGCTTGAATATTTATACAGTAATAATCTGTAAACCATTCCCACCACATAAGATTTAATTTGCAAGATATAAACCAATGGCATCTCAGGGAAATCTAAATTACATCTAGAAATGAGAATATGCAAGAAAACATTTTAAACCTCTGATTCAGTAAATGATTTGAAGCAAATGTAGGAAGGAAGAAAATTGATTTGTTTATTGAACATGAGTTTGAACAGGAATGTATTAGCCTAATGTCAAAACCTATAATTGTTGGAACACTTTCTCACTTCAGGTAAAGTGGTCCACACAAAGAGCTCACCCCACAATGAAACTTAATGATACACATTAGTTTGGAGAAAATAAGGCTTTGAGCGACCATGTAAGGTTGATCACTTGGTTGCTCCCAAAGGTAAGATACAGTGTATACAATAGACATATCAAATACAGTCAGGCAGTATGACAATCTGTCACTTGACACCACAGAGAACCTTTGAATGGTCTTCATAGAATTATTAACGATGCTAAGGAGTCATTTGAGAAAGATTAATAGTGTTTCAGTTCTTAGCCCTCAAACCGCTAGGGGCCCAAATGGAATTCACACCCACAGGCACAACAAAAAAAAAAAATCCAAAAAATTCTTTCGTCTAATAGAAGTGTTCATTTTTGTTCCCTGATCACGAAAAAAATAACAAAAAAAATCGTAGGTGTCATATTTTAGCCGCAATAGGGTAGGGAAGTGTGGCAAAAAAGGGGCGTTGGCAGAGCCTTCGCCAGACGAGGTCTACTCTGCCCGAGCTGTCAGACGGCAGTTGCCACAAATATATTATTACCTAAGTATTTCAATGTCTCTGATTGATTTTTTCTTAGTTTTTTGCAGTAATATTATTCCATACAGTGAATTGTGGTATATTTATATTATAAAATGTGTGAACCATCGCTGTACTCAAAATTATGGTGTGCATATAAGTGTTCAATTATTATGTTCATAAAACAATAAACAAATAGTTTTGCTGTTTTACACTATATACACAGGTTATATGTAAGTATCTGCATGTTTTGTTCACCATAACGAACTACTAAGTTGGTCTTGTGAGTCAAAAAGCAACGAGGAGTGACCGCCAAACACCAGCGAGCCACTCACTGCCACTCCCTCACTCAACACCACCTCACTCGCCCTCATTCATCTCCTACAATACTGTTTTTGCATTTATTCACTATACACAGACGTTATATATACGTATTTACATGTTTTGTTCACCATAACTGTACATCTAAGCTTGTATGGTGAGTAAAGGCACAAAGACGTAGCTACTCACACAGTCAGCTGATTGGCGGCTGCCCTCAAGGCCAGACGTACTAATATTTCTCCAACAATATTGGTTGTGGTGTTATTACGCTATATACACACATTATATATAAGTATCTACCTGTTTTATTCACCATACTTGTACAAATAAGCTGGTATGGTGCCCAAAGACCATAGTAGCCATCAGTAAACAACATGCCAAGTTGTGCAGACGACGCTCCTCCTTCACCAAAATGGCGGCTCCCAACCTACTCCTCTCGCTGTTATCTGACACTACACACATGTTATATATAAGTATCTACATTTGTGTTCACCATAGCGAACCACTAAGCTGGTATGGTGAGTGCAGTCAATAAATGGTGGCCACACACAGTCAGAAGACGATGCCACAATCCTCCCTCCACAGCCTTACTCCTCCCTCCATTGAGCACAGCGCTAAATATCACCACAATCAATCTGTTATCAGAATCCTGGTCAGTTTTATCACAGTCAGGGGGCTTCAGTAATACTATCACTGCTAAATAATAGCAGTATCATTTATATTTTGGCATTTGTAGGCGATGCTGTGGTCACAAGCTGAACAGCGGTGCTGTGAGCTCGTGCTGCGTGTGCCAGCCTTGGTGGCTTGCTCAATACTGATGCTCTAACACCCAAGAATGTTGGCCTGGATTTTTTTTCTAGGTGGCATCTGGCAACTATTGGTCGTGGCTGTACTATAGGTGCCCCTATCCCAGGCGGGGCGTTTAAATTATAGCGCTAGACACGAAATCATATATAAATGATGTGCGCGGTTTCGGTTTTGTCACTGATATCATTTATATATGATATGCGCGGTTTGAGGGTTAAAAAGCTCAAAGCCTCTGGCATCATGGATGACTGACAGCATGGGTGACTTTGACATGAAGGAACTGAGACATAACCAAACAATTGAGATACTTAACCAAGTAATTGAGATACTTAATCAAGTAGCTGAGATACTTAACCAAGTAATTGAGAGACCTAACTAAGGAACTGAGAGACCAAACTAAGCAGTTAAGGTACACCAAGTAATCAGAGAGCTAATTCATAATCAGAGACTTAACCAAGTAATCACATATTGTCTAAAGTTCCTGACCAATTTCTAGTAGCATTCATTAGCCCCACCTCCAAGTCCTGTTCCAGTTTGTTATTCTTTTCCAATAAGCTGGCTCTCTGCTTCTCCAGGCTGTCTCGTTCTTGACTCATTTCTTCTTCCAGGGCAAGAACCTATAAAACATGACACGACACTTAGATAATTATTTTATCTAAATTCATGCTAATTATTCTGAGGATCTGTTATATTTATACTATTCTTAATCTAAATTTTCATGATTAATATCCCAGAAAATATATGACAATTTATTAAATAAATTTATAAAAAATGCTGGCAAATATTATTCAGCATTCATGCCTAAGGATTTTTAATACAGTAACAAAGATACAAATTATCTCATCATGAACATATAAATTGATTGAACATATCTTGATTCTGCATAATCCCAATACTTTACTTTTATTTAAATATTATTTCTATCAATAGCAAGCTGATCTTGTAGTGGATTACTCTTGACGACAAATATCAGATTAAGCATGCAACACGCCAACTTTCTGCCTGAAACGCTATGCATGTTAGTGGCTTTGCATGAATGTAAAAATACCAATCTTATGTGAACTCACCAACTCATTGTACCTTCATGCAAATAAATTATTATTATTATTAACACTTTCGCGGGCCATAGACGACGCTCGCGTCACCCATTTTGGTCCCGTTGCCTCGCCGACGACGCGCACTGCGTCACACATTAAAATATTTGTTAAAAATTTTAATTTTATCAGATCAATCTGGTAGTGGTTTTAAAATGAGCGCCTTTAAATTGTGCACAATTTAGCACCCATATGTCACTTGAGCAGGACATATATTTATCTCTTGAATGCACCTCAAGCGGCATTGGAAAAGAAATATTTCTATAAAATCCAATTCTTATCCGATCGACTTGGGGATAATTTAAGCATGTTTACCATTAAATTTTCGTTTTTTCTAATAGTCACATAGCCTATTATTGAAAACGGAGTTAGCTTGTATCTTCGTGGTAAAACTATTGTAAAATGTTGACATGACCAGTGTAATCAACGAAGTTTTTTATTTGGTGCCGGTCACACGCATCCTTGTGTGACATTTTATACATATGTTCTTCTAGAACATTCTATTGCGAACATATTGGTATAAAAATTAAGTACGTACATCGAAAATTGACGTCAGGACAGTGAAAAGAATAAGACTTTTCAAAAGGTGTTTCGCCGATCTGCCGTCAGGTAGAGGTAATACTTCAGCCACTTTCCACACTCTTGCTGGTGGGCCGCGAACATGATTCTACATTTATATGCATATGTCCGTGAAGGGAATTTTATTGCGGTCACAATGATACCAAAAAAAAACCATGAATAAAAATTAGGGGGTTGGCAAACATAAAAACATCGTAAACATTCATGCCCGGTTTGACGCTCACGGCTAACGAACGCCGCATTTTCTTATTCAGTGTGGTTCTCATGTTGCATTTGGTGACAATTTATGTATATATTACTCTAGAGCATTCTCTCGCGAACACAATGATACCAAATTTAAATACATACCGCGAAAATTAAGCTCGCCACCCTGAAAAGATTATAAACTTTTTTTTGCTGACGCGCCGTAGGCCCACCCGTCGGGATCACTTAGGGGATATTTTGGGCCTATTCACTGGGAACACGAAAGTGTTAACTAAAAGGTTAGTAAGCAATTCTTGATGAAAGCAACTGATAATGACTAGTGTGTAGTTACACGCTATGTTTATATGAACATAACCGAACTCTCTGCTCTGGGTTCCTTTCTTAATAATAATTAAGCTCTTTGCAGTACTTACCTAGTTGTGCTTATGGGGGTTGAGCTCTGGATCTTTGGTCCGCCTCTCAACTGTCAATCAACTGATGTACAGGTTCCCGAGCCTATTGGCCTCTATCATATCTATACTTGAAACTGTGTATGGAGTTTGTCTCCACCACATCACTTCCTAATGCATTCCATTTATCTACTACTCTGACATTTAAAAATTCTTTCTAATGTCTCTATGGCTCATTTGGGCACTGAATTTCCACCTGTGTCCCCTAGTGCGTGTGTCCCTTGTGTTAAATAGTCTGTCTTCATCTACCCTATCAATTCCTCTGAGAATCTTGTATGTGGTGATCATGCCCTTCTAACTCTTGTCTCCCAGTGACATGAGGTTTAATTCCCGTAGTCTCTTCTCGTAGCTCATACCCCTCAGTTTGGGAACTAGCCTGGTGGCAAACCTTTAAACTTTTCCAGTTTAGTCTTATGCTTGACTAGATATGGACTCCATGCTGGAGCTGCATACTCCAGCATACTTCATGCTGGAGCCGCAGTGGGTCCCTTGCTTGAATACAATAAACTGTATTGACAAAAACCAATGTTGAATGTAATGAAACGCCATTTTCTGGGTGAGATCCGGAGGCTCCCCGGAGCTATACCAGGCTGATGTGTATATATTAGACCGTGGCAACAGTCAATCGAAGGAGTTCTAAGCCTACCAGGGACCAGAGCCAGAACCTGGTCCCCTCAAGAGAGGCACGAGGAGCATTGGCCTAAAGACACCCCCGTGTAATTGTAATTGGGTGCCAGGTCAGGCACCCAGAAAGGTAGGAATTTCAAAACAAACTACTGCTGGTCAAAAATTGCAAACCGAAAGCCGAACTAGCAAACAGAACTCCCCAATCAAAAACAAGGAAACAAACATGATGTCACCACAACCGCCACACATCCTTCTTGAAACTTCAACTTGAAATCCATAGACTGGGAAGCATATGAAGCTAAAACAGAAGATTTCTGGACCTGTAAATTTGTAGACCTCATCCTGGAAACATTCTTGTATCAACATGTTAAAAAAGCTACGAGGATGAGGGAAGGGGACGTTCCCTCCATGCTAGATTCGATATATACCAGGAAGGAGGAAGAAATATTTGACATTCAGTACCTTCCTCCCTTGGGTAATAGTGACCATGTCTTTTTGGGAATAAAGTATGCAATGCGATATAATCTGGAAGAAAATATGACGGTCGATGCAATTGAAAAACCTGATTTTAGGAGAGGACATTATGGCAACCTTAGAAAATTTTTTAGTGAGTATATTGGACAGACTTATTGCTAGGCAAGGAAGTGAATGAGATGTATGTCAAGTTTTGTGAAATATATGATATAGGCACAAAAAAATTTATACCAAAACAGAGAAGCAGAACTAGGAAACAGGATTGGTTCAACAGAAAGTGCGAGAGGGCCAGAGACCATAAGACACAAAAATGGAATCAATACAGGAAGAGGCCAAACCCCCAAACATACCAGCGATACAAAGATGCGAGAAACAACTACACGGCAGTGAGGAGAGAGGCAGAAAGAAATTTTGAAAAATGGATAGTGGACAAATGTAAAACAGAACCAGGTCTATTCTATAAATTCATAAACAACAAATTGCAGGTAAAGGATAATATTCAGAGGTTGAAAATGGGAAATAGATTCACGGAAAATGAAAAGGAAATGTGTGAAACATTAAACGAAAAGTTCCAAAGTGTGTTTGTACAAAATGAAATCTTCAGGGAACCAGATACAATAAGAATTCCAGAGAACAACATAGAGCACATAGAGGTGTCTAGAGACGAAGTGGAAAAAATGCTCAAGGAGCTAAATAAGAACAAAGCAGTTGGTCCAGATGGAGTTTCACCATGGGTTCTGAGAGAATGTGCACCTGAGCTCAGCATTCCACTTCAACTGATTTTTCAGGCATCCCTGTTTACAGAGTTGTAGCTGATGTGTGGAAAAAGGCTAACATAGTTCCAATCTACAAAAGTGGAAGCAGGGAAGACCCCCTTAATTATAGACCGGTATCATTGACAAGTGTAATAGTCAAAATATGAAAAAATAATTAAATCTAAATGGGTAGAACACCTGGAGAGAAATGATATAATATCAGACAGACAGTATGGTTTTCGATCTGGAAGATCCTGTGTATCGAATTTACTCAGTTTCTATGATCAAGCAACAGAGATATTACAGGAAAGAGATGGTTGGGTTGACTGCATCTATTGGACCTAAAAAAGGCTTTCGACAGAGTTCCACATAAAAGGTTGTTCTGGAAACTGGAAAATATTGGAGGAGTGACAGGTACGCTTCTAACATGGATGAAACATTTTCTGACTGATAGAAAAATGAGGGCTGTGATCAGAGGCAATGTATCAGACTGGAGAAATGTCACAAGTGGAGTACTACAGGGTTCAGTTCTTGCACCAGTGATGTTTATTGTCTACATAAATGATCTACCAGTTGGTATACAGAATTATATGAACATGTTTGCTGATGATGCTAAGATAATAGGAAGGATAAGAAACTTAGATGATTGTCATGCCCTTCAAGATGACCTGGGCAAAATAAGTACATGGAGCACCACTTGGCAAATGGAATTTAATGTTAGTAAATGCCATGTTATGGGAATGTGGAATAGGAGAACACAGACCCCACACAACCTATATATTATGTGAGAAATTTTTAAAGCGTTCTGATAAAGAAAGAGATCTAGGGGTGGTTCTAGATAGAAAACTATCACCTGAGGACCACATAAAGAATATTGTGCAAGGAGCCTATGCCACGCTTTCTAACTTCAGAATTGCTTTTAAATACATGGATGGCGATATACTAAAGAAATTGTTCACAACTTTTGTTAGGCCAAAGCTAGAATATGCAGCGGTTGTGTGGTGCCCATATCTTAAGAAGCACATCAACAAACTGGAAAAGGTGCAAAGACATGCTACTAAGTGGCTCCCAGAACTGAAGGGCAAGAGCTACGAGGAGAGGTTAGAGGCATTAAATATGCCAAAACTAGAAGACAGAAGAAAAAAGAGGTGATATGATCACTACATACAAAATAGTAACAGGAATTGATAAAATCGATAGGGAAGATTTCCTGAGACCTGGAACTTTAAGAACAAGAGGTCATAGATATAAACTAGCTAAACACAGATGCCGAAGAAATATAAGAAAATTCACTTTCGCGAACAGAGTGGTAGACGGTTGGAACAAGTTAGGGGAGAAGGTGGTGGAGGCCAAGACCATCAGTAGTTTCAAAGCGTTATATGACAAAGAGTGCTGGGAAGACGGGACACCACGAGCGTAGCTCTCATCCTGTAACTACACTTACATAATTACACAGTTAGGTAATTACTGATATATATTAATTTGCCTGTATTACCATAAGGCATTTTCTGCTTGCTAGTTTGCTGGCATAATGCTAATTTGCTTGTATCTTTTTTGGGAGTTCTATCCACTAGTTTGGCGTTAGGTAGCAATTTTAACCAGAATATGGGGTTGTTTTGGAACGCTTACCTTTCTGGGTGCCCGATCCGGTCGATGGCTGTCGGAAAATCCGACACCATTTAATAATATTACATGCAATTTGCAGATAATATTGCTGCTGCGTTGTATATACAAGTTAAACCATAGAAAATGTAGCTTGTAGTGGAATTTTCCATCAATAGAAAATGGGATATCATTGCCACATACTATTATAAATTCACCAACTATTGTGTTGGGAATTATTCTTAAATACATTAGTCTTTGGACCTTTACCATCATAAAAACATCTCATTTGAATTAACTTAATTATCAGTATCAAAATAGAGTAAAAGTGACCCTTCTATCACTTACTGATATCTAGACAAAGTGCCAAGGCATCAGTAGGAGGAAGAGGTCAGGCATTGTTGAAAAGACCAGAGTCGTTGGAGCGAGTTCAGCTCCTATAATTTCTCTTGGACGAAGTGTTATGGCGATCAGAATAGTGTTCTGCCATCATCAACACGCTGTCATCAACCACAAGGGAAGTGTTTTTCCGAAACCCGTTTTTCTAATCATTTTTGGCCATTAATGTTAGGTAAATATTGGGCGAACCGGTGAGAACACATATAATCGACTCAATAAAGGTAATTAAGCCTTGGTCCTTATCTAATATACAGTGTTTTCTCTGATATAGCTGTCTTATATTAGGATTCCGGCTTTATAGCTAGTGCCCTTTTGACAGGAACAAGAAGAGGACGCAAGACTTGATACATCAGTTACTGGGTGATGAAAACTAGCCTCAAACGAGGATAATTTGGTGTCTACATCCTAGTTATACCTGGTGGACTAAGCCTGCTGTAAAATAAGATAAGGAACCTCCTCAATGTATACTAATATATGTAGTTAATACTGTAGTTTGATTGGCTGCATATATATAAATTTAATATAACCCCCCCCTAATGTGTAAAAATCGATTTGTGAGATTATTGCAGAAATACAATCCACTTAACATCATAGTAATTGCTATCGAAATATATAAATTAACGTAAATATAAACTCTATATAAATTCATATAAATTAAATATAAATCTCACAGGTCGGTTCCCACATTATTTGGTCCTTCGAAACCGGATTATTTGGTCCTTTGAACCTAGATTATATGGTCATCTTCGTGCCGGATGACAGACTATTTGGTCATCTTTGTACCGGATGAACCAGTTAACCAGTGGATTCATTAAATACACTGGTACTAGTGCAGTGCGATTTATACAATAACAATACAAAGCCAGTCAAAGACCGGCAGCCGTTGCCTCGAGTGAGCTCACGAACCCCTCAGCTCAGTTCAGCCTCATCAGCGGTTTCATGGTCAACCACCGATTTGGTAGGTTCTTATTCTGTGAAATGACAGCGCTACTATTGAAGCCAGCAAAATTAGTGGCTGTGTCCTCGCTAGATTGTTCACGGATTTCGTGGTGTTAATTTCACGAGGTCACTAATAATATTTAATACTTCTAGATAATATTAGAAGTTTCATAGAGGCAATTAAGAGGCTATCATCAATAATTGTGTATATTATTTCTCCAAAATAGAGAATTATTTAATATATATTGCACTAGTGTTCACAATACAATATTTACCAATTGCCAACCCACAACAGGGTAGGATATTACCATTGACTAGTTGAACTATTTATTGTTCATCCTAGTCCCATTATTACCATAGTCTAGTTGTACTATATTGAACAATCTAGCACCATTAATGAATGGTGCAGACCCTTTTTTTGGGTGTAATTGTTACCAGCTCGAGTTGAGTTGTGTATATATAATAATTTACTTATAATCATTACACCTTTGAGTGATTAATTAGTGTCTATACCATCCTAGGGTGATATTGAGGAGCTAGCCTAAAGGTACTTCCAGTGACACTGGTTTATTACTCAAATCACTAGTGTGTATGACTATATATATATAATGTGTATTAATTTTAAGTGCTAACCTCTAGTAGAGGTAGGATTATTGCCTAGTGAGTGCAGAATTTTACCCTAGGCTACTATCAGTACTTGCTCACAATTTATGAGCTAGTACTATCCAATTAACAAGTCACCATGACTAATCCACAGAAAGCAAAGCGTGCTTTAGTAGCAAGTAAACGTCAACTGACAAGAGATCTCGACCAATGTGAACAGTTGTTATATGAGCCTGTAATTAATTATTGTCGGTTGAAAATAACACTATTACAGATTCAAACCCAATTGCATATATTGAAAGCAAATAGAAAATCTTACCAAAATCAGGTCCACGACGACGACGACATAGTAGTTGAAGATGTGGAACCATTCCTGTCTGACCTAGCACAATATGAATAAGAAACTCAAGCCAGGTTGGAACACTTACACAGGATAATTGAATCAGAACAAATAGCAAGTACATCAAATAAAGTAGATAATGTTATGGATGATCTGGATCTTTTTGAGAATAAATGTCAAGCCAGATTAGATCCTTTAATCAACAAGGATAAAGCTTCACCCACTACAGCTTCACCCAATATTATACCACCAGAAATTAAGCAGTTCTCAGACAATTTATCCACAGTCTCTGTGGATTCTGAAAACCCAATACCTGAGGCTACTAAGTTAACATGCCTCCAAACTGAAATTAGAGGTGAAGCTGAACCAGTAGTAGAAAATGTAAATGAAAATAGCGACAGCACTAATTTCCCAGTCCAGCATCCTAGGAATAATGCTGGCAATGAGAAAACTGTCATACATCTAGTACTACAATTGCTGGATTTACCTCAACCTGATCAGACTGCTGACTCATTACAATCCTTCAGCATGGAGTTTGAGTCACTACTAAGAACATTCAGTTGATATAACTACTAGTGAATGGATGACCAAAGTAGTCCTTCAACGAAAACTGTCCAGCGATATACTAGATGAATTATACGCACATCAACATAACACCATCCTGACAGTACAGGACATCACTGAAGGTTTACATTCCATCATAAACAAACGACGAGCAAATGAGGAAGTTAAAGCCTCATGCAAGCCTTCAGAAATAGAAAATAATAGTCAATTAAAGGGTAAAACAACGACCCCAAATAAACATCAGTCAATTTCACTCACATCAAGTTGCAGAAAATCTGGCAATGCAGCAGAATCCTCCAAAGCCTACTGTTACTAGTTCACCCAAACTGGTAACTTCCAAACGTGCAGTAGGCTGGGGGACATGTATGTTCTGCAAAAAGAAACATTCAACATACCGTTGTGCTAATTATCCAACCAGAGACACTCGTATTAAGCGACTCCAGGAATTAGGGAGATGTTCAAGGTGTCTCAAGTCACACAACATAGACTATTGTGATACCCAATTCAACACCTGCAACAGGTGTAGAAGAGGTAGGCACCATGCAGCACTGTGCAAACATACGAAATTAACGTATTCAAGACCCAAGGTGGAAGATAGCATTCCCACCACAGTACAGTACTGCAAGGTGCAACAAACAAAGAGTGTCCAATCGGCAAAGTCTAAAGGTAATACAACTTTGCCTACTGCCCAAATTACCATCCAGAATAAGAGGGCCAAGGTCCATACCCGTGGGTTGTTTGACCAAGGGTCCCAGAGAACATATGTCACTAAAAGTTGGCAGATGAACTACAATTAAAGCCTGTAGCCCAGACGACAATCAACATCTCAGGGTTTCTAACAGATGCAGGACCTCAAGTCTACCAGGTGGTACAACCATCAGTACGTTTAGGCAGGTACGTCTGTCAAGTACAAGCCATTGTGGTGGACAAAATACCAGTAGACCTACAAGTTCAAGGTCTGAGAGCAACAGCCAAATTCCTGAGAAATAGAGGAATAAAATTGGCAGATAATATTAAGTCTGATCACCTCACCGACTTCGATCTCCTTGTAGGGACAGACTACTACCATCGATTCATTGGTAGCCCTACTAAATATCAGGGCATAACCATGCTAAATTCTGCAGGAGGCAAATTACTCTCAGGCCCAGTATTAAGCCTGAGGAGACCTATGCCTGCAGATAAACAATACCAATAGAAATCTAAATTTGTCAGCTGATTATATTTCTCCAGTAGCATTATACTAAGGAGATTACAGCTGACTATAGCAACAGAGGTTGATGTTAATATCATCATTTAAAGCTGAAGATGAGTTCATGAGGCCTCAGTGGCAAATCAGTGAACAGTAGCCTAAACAGCTACAAGTCACTGCGACCAATGTCACTGAACCCACTGCAGTCTCAGAACCATACTTGACTTTAATGATGGGCTATTCAATCCTCTGAATCAATTAACTAAATTAAACCCCAATAAATCTGACGACTGATTTTGATACATTTATTATTTAATCAAGATGAATTCCATGGGCCTCAGTGTTTATATATCAGTGACCAGTTACCTGAACAAGCTTCAAGTTATATCTAATGTCACTGATCTCACTGCAGTCCCTGAATCATACTTGACTGTAGTACTTGATCACATTCAGTCTTCTGGGTTAAATAATATGTATTTAGGCTATAATTTTAGCCTTTCAAGAGTTAACAGGGAAATGAAATCGCATTAGACTTCTAACCCCTGCAACTCTAGTACGGGACATCCGTCCTGTACGAACAGACGCACAAATGTGTGATTACTAACTACTAACATCAAATTAATCTAATAATTCGAAGGAGGAGTATCGGTGTTCGTCTGTTCTAAATAGGACTTCGACCCGTGAGCAGCCCCCGGGGAATTATGTCGGAAAATCCGACACCATTTAATAATATTACATGCAATTGCAGATAATATTGCTGCTGTTGTATACACAAGTTACCCATAGAAAATGTAGCTTGTAGTGGAATTTTCCGTCAATAGAAAACGGGATATCATTGCCACATACTATTATAAATTCACCAGCTATTGTGTTGGGAATTATTCTTAAATACATTAGTCTTTGGACTTTTACCATCATAAAAACATCTCATTTGAATTAACTTAATTATCAGTATCAAAATAGAGTAAATGTGACCCTTCTATCAGTTACTGATATCTGGACAAAGTGCCAAGGCGTCAGTAGGGGAAGTGGTCAGCCATTGTTGTTAAGACCAGAGTCGTGGAGCAAATTCAGCTCCTATAATTTCTCTTGGACGAAGTGTTATGGAGATCAAATAGTGTTCTGCCATCATCAACACGCTGTCATCAATCACAAGGGAAGTGTTTTTCCGAAACCCGTTTATCTAATCATTTTTGGCCATTAATGTTAGGTAGATATTGGGCGAACCGGTGAGAACACATATAATCGACTCAATAAAGGTAATTAAGCCTTGGTCCTTATCTAATATACAGTGTTTTCTCTGATATAGCTGTCATATATTAGGATTCTGGCTTTACAGCTAGCGCCCTTTGACAGGAACAAGAAGAGGAAGCAAGACTTGATACATCAGTTACTGGGTGATGGAAGCTAGCCTCAAACAGGATAATTTGGTGTCTACATCCTAGTTATACCTGGTGGACTAAGCCTGCTGTACAATAAGATAAGGAACCTCCTCAATGTATACTAATATATGTAGTTAATACTGTAGTTTGATTGGCTGCATATATATAAATTTAATATAAACCCCCCTAATGTGTAAGGATCGATTTGTGAGATTATTGCAGAAATACAGTCCACTTAACATCATACTAATTGCTATCGAAATATATAAATTAACGTAAATATAAATTCTATATAAATTCATATAAATTAAATATAAATCTCACAGGTCGGTTCCCACAATGGCAGACATAGAATGCTTCCAACCACAAGAGGGTTTCTATAGGCCATTGCTCCCCTTGCCTCTCTGAGGGTGCCAGGTTCTGGCTCGTGATCCCCGGTAGGCCCACAGAACTCCACATACATGACTGATGCCAAAGTCTGACATTAGCATATCAACCTGTATAGCTCCGGGGAGCCAACGGGGCTCCCCCCCAGAAACAAAAGAAAATCCCAGCAAAAGCACAACGTCTCCAGGTGAACAGAACCGGTTGCTATGCGTATATCAGACAGCTGCAAAGTACCTCGCGCCCTAGCCAGCGACGAAACTACCTCCTACCTAAGGGCAAACAATAGCAAGAACCACCCCAGCTGAACCCCCAAGGGTGGACAATCACCGAGCAGCGACAGAACCACACGGAGGTAGCTGCTCCTCTGAACGGCTCATAGAAGATAACCCTGAAGCCGCAAAGGCAGTACTTACAGGGCACCTAGGGAAGGTAGTCCTAGGTGCATGCAACCCCAGTACTCTTGTGTTACTTCTGGCTTACACACCACCAAAACAGAGCAACAACATCACTATGCAGCACTGCACAAAGAGTGGAGCTAGAGATCGTCACCAACACAACAGCCTCTTGAATTGAGGAGAGTTGTTGGCGTGGAGGTCTGGGACCCTCCCGTCCCCTCCTGGGAGGGGGGGTCAGGTGGGGGTCCCAGTCATGTTTGTTTCCTTGCTTTTGATTGGGGAGTTCTGTTTGCTTGTTCGGCTTTTGGGTTGCAAATTTTTGACCAACAGTAGTTTGTTTTGAAATTCCTACCTTTCTGGGTGCCTGACCTGGTAGATGGCAGACAAAGATTATTTCCAATTACATGGGGGTGTCTTTAGACCATTGTTCCTCGTGCCTCTCTTGAGGGGGGGGGGGGCCAGGTTCTGGCTCTGGTCTCTGGTAGGCTTAGAACTCCTTCGATTGACTGTTGCCACGGTCTAATATGTACACATCAGCCAGTATGGCTCCGAGGAGCCAAGAGGGCTCTCCACAGAAAATTGTATTGTTACAAGATTATCATTTAATAAGAATACGTTGCAACAAATGTGATAATGTAGTATGCATTTGTACTGTAATAACACTTGCCTGTTCTTCAAGAACTTTGAAATATCCTTTGAGAGCTCTGAGACAAAACCATCCATCTTGTCTTTGTCCAGATAATTGGTCTTGCANTCTGGTGAGACCCTGGGTACCTTGCTGAGCAAAGCACTAGTGCGCACAAGCCTTGGAAAGATGCACCAGGTTTTCGGAGACACACTTGTTTGTCAGGAGCCAGGACAAGAATCTGGCACTCTATGAGGAGAGGGGAGTTACGTATCGGATATCAACCCTCCACAAAAAAAAAAAAAATCAATGGGCAACTGCTTAACAAAAATTAGGTAGCTTGATAATTGGATGGGGAGGGGGGTGGCAATTGCCCATTAATTGGTAATAGGTGTTGTGTCTGTGTGGTAGATAAATTGGTGATTGATTTGATTTGTGAGAGGATCCCCTTCAGTAGCTCACAATGACACCTCAGTATGTCTGTGTAAACAGGCACCCCAGCTAGTCCCTGAACTGTGAACAGATGGAACAAGCCAATAAGCATATGCAGATCCAGGGAAACAAATGAGGTCAAACATATAATTCGAAATCAAAAGGAAAATGTGAGACTTAGTGGTCAGTGCTCTCTAGAGTGGAGTACTGCTGCACAATGACAGCCCCTTTCAAAGCTGGAGAAATTGCTGACCTGGAGAGCGTGCAGAGATCCTTTACTGCTAGAATCCACTCAGTAAAACATCTAAACTATTGGGACCGACTAAAGAGCCTAAATCTGTACTCCCTTGAGCGCAGGCGGGAGAGATACATAATAATTTACACATGGAAAATATTAGAGGGGCTGGTCCCAAACCTGCACACAGAAATAACATCACATGCGACCAGAAGACATGGCAGGATGTGCAGAATACCCCCGTTGAAAAACAGAGGTGCAACTGGTACTCTGAGAGAGAACTCCATCAACATCAGGGGCCCGAGACTGTTCAACACGCTCCCGCTACACATAAGGGACATAACTGGCAAACCCCTCACAGTGTTCAAGAGAGAACTGGATAAGCACCTCCAAAGGATACCTGATCAACCAGGCTGTGACTCGTACGTCAGGCTGCGAGCAGCCGCGTCCAACAGCCTGGTTGATCAGTCCAGCAACCAGGAGGCCTGGTCGATGACCGGGCCGCGGGGACGCTAAGCCCCGGAAGCACCTCAAGGTATACTCAAGGTAAGGTATCATTTGAAATGTGAGACAAGGAATGTTAACATTGAGGAAAGACAAATCCAAAATGAATCAAGGATTTGGCGAGTCCTATTTCAGAAGTAGGAAGAGCTGAAACACTACCCAAAGTGAGAGTCACGGCAAAAACGCTCTTGCCCAACACGTTGCAAATGACAGTGCAGACTAGTGGAGTAGACAGTTGATGAACCCAAGACATAAGATCCTGAGAAAACTGATGGGCAGAACACCAGTCACCAGGGGCCAGATTCACAATGCAGTTACGCAAGTACTTATGAACTTGTACGTCTTTTCTCAATCTTTGGCAGCTTTGTTTACAATTAACCCTCAAACTGCGCAACGCGCCTGCAGGCTCACGTCTGGTTTGCGCAACGCGCCTCCGGGTATTTGTATTTTTCACGTTCCATTCAAAACTCTCGCGGCTACATGGGGTTCACATCAGCTTCCTCAGGGCTCTTGTAAACAGACGCCATCTTTAAAAAAAATCGTGGTCCACATTCCCGGGTGTGGAGCCTCAGTAGTGAGTGAGCAACCAAGGCTGGCGCTCACAGCATGAGCGCACAGCACTGCTGTTCAGCGTGTGACCACAGCATCGCCTAATAATGTCAAAATATATACAGTATATAACTTCTATTATTTAGCCATGATAGTATTATAGAAGAGCCTGAGTGTGATAATGACTGGGTACAATGTTCACAGCGCTAGCCACAGCACCACAGCATTATTTCGTCCATCTAGGAATCTTCAAATGACTTCTTAGGTTCCTTTTCAAAATAAACATGTGGTTAATTATTCATTTACAGGAATTAGTGACCAGGATTGTGATAATAGCATGATTGTGGTTATAATTAGCATTGTGCATAGTATTGTGGGAGGAGTAACTTTGGTGAGGGAGGGAGAGAATTGAGGTAGCCTCATTGTGTGTGTGTGGCAGCCACTCTTGTTTTGTTCACCATACTAGCTTAGTGGTTCGCTATGGGCAACACATATGTACATGGGTACATACAGTGTGTGTATATAGCAACAGGAGAATGTTGAGAGGAGCTATTTTGGTGAGGGAGGTGACGTTGTAATCATAGCGTCGTCTGCTGTGTGATTTTTCATGCAGTGTATGGTGGCCACTGTACTGTTTGGACACAATACCAGCTTACTTGCATAGTTCTGGTAAATAAAACATGTAGATAGGTATATATAACATGTGTAAATAGTGTAATAAGAACAATAACAGTATGGTGGGAGGAGCAATGTTGGCGATTAAAATGTTGGAGTGAGGGAGACTGGCTGGGTGTGGCTGCTCTCACTCGCGGTGTTCTGAATGAGTTCATGGTGAATGTATATAGTGTGTGACAGTGTATAGTCTGTAAATAGATTGTATATATACATAAATTAGCATGATACATAGTAAATATGTACAGCATATGTGTACACAAGTGTCACACACGTAACACAGTGTCTTCGGAGAGTACGGATGTTTTACTGCCATAATATAATATACGTGTTCATTATACATAGGATTAGCATGTAAAAACAAATAAAATGTATTTGGAACTGTGCAAAAAAAATGAACAAAAATATATTCGTGGCAACTCGCGCGCCCCGCCCCGGGTGCCCTACTGGCCCCGGGAGCGTACGTCACGGGCGAACGGGGAATGATGATGTCACACGCCAACTTATGGACCCCATAGCAGCCAAAGTAAGCACAATTTCAATTTTTTTTTTTACATACCCATACTGAGGGAAGGGTTTTTGACACTTCAAAAAATCAAAAGAATTTTTTCCAGAGAGTTTATTTCCTGCGCACTGGGGGGTGTCATATTTGGAGGCAACGCAGTTACGCATGACACTTGTGTACACATATGCTGCACATATTTACTATGTATCATGCTAATTTATGTATATATACAATCTATTTACACACTATACAATGTCACACACTATATACATTCACCATCAACACATTCAGAACACCTTGAGTGAGAGCAGCCACACCCAGCCAGTCTCCCTCACTCCAACATCTTACTCGCCATATAACATATTTACACATGTTATATATACCTATCTATATGTCGTATGG
Organism: Procambarus virginalis; assembly: GCA_020271785.1. Lineage (NCBI taxonomy): Eukaryota > Metazoa > Arthropoda > Malacostraca > Decapoda > Cambaridae > Procambarus > Procambarus virginalis. Next base: position 13,835,364 of record WNGS01165339.1, read on the forward strand.
GCCAATAGTAGCTGCCTCGTATGGGCCAATAGTAGCTGCCTCGTATGGGCCAATAGCAGCTGCCTCGTATGGGCCAATAGCAGCTGCCTCATATGGGCCAATAGCAGCTGCCTCGTATGGACCAGACAGAACACGAAACAATGGGTATAAATTGGATAAGTTTAGATTTAGGAAAGACTTGGGTAAATACTGGATCAGTAACAGGGTTGTTGATTTGTGGAACCAATTGCCACGTAACGTGGTGGAGGTGGGGTCCCTTGATTGTTTCAAGCGTGGGTTGGACATGTATATGAGTGGGATTGGGTGGTTATAGATAGGAGCTGGCTCGTATGGGCCAATAGGCCTTCTGCAGTTACCTTTGTTCTTATGTTCTTAGCTCCTATCAACATACTCCTGTTGCTGTTATGAAAAATCACACAGCAGACAACGCTACGATTACAACGTAACCTCCCTCACCAAAATAGCTCCTCTCAACATTCTCCTGTTGCTGTTCTTACACTATATACACACACTGTATATACCCATGTACATATGTGTTGCCCATAGTGAACCACTAAGCTAGTATGGTGAGCAAAACAAGAGTGGCTGCCACACACACAATGAGGCTACCTCAATTCTCGCCCTCCCTCCCTCACCAAAATTCCTCCTTCCAAAATACTACGCACAATGCTAATTATAACCACAATCCTGCTATTATCACAATCCTGGTCACTAATTCCTGTAAATGAATAATTGATCACACGTTTATTTTGAAAAGGAACCTAAGAAGTCATTTGAAGATTCCTAGATGGACGAAATAATGCTCTGGTACTGTGGCTAGCGCTGTGAACATCGTGAACAGCATTGAATCACTGATATTTGAACATTGTACCCAGTCATTATCACACTCAGGCTCTTCTATAATACTATCATGGCTAAATAATACAAGTTATATATATATTTTGACATTATTAGGTGATGCTGTGGTCACACGCTGAACAGCAGTGCTGTGCGCTCATGCTGAGAACGCCAGCCTTGGTTGCTCACTCACTACTGAGGCTCCCACACCCGGGAATGTGGACCACGATTTTTTTTAAAGATGGCGTCTGTTTACAAGAGCCCTGAGGAAGCTGATTTGAACCCCATGTAGCCTCGGGAGTTTTGAATGGAACGTGAAAAATACAAATACCCGGAGGTGCGTTGCGCAAACCAGATGTGAGCCTGCAGGCGCGTTGCGCAGTTTAAGGGTTAGTAAATGTAACCAAAGCCGCCAAAGATTGAGGAAAGATGTACACACTCGTAAGTACTTGCGTAACTGCTTCGTGAATTTGGCTCCTGAACTTGGGAAATGCAGCTGTACATGATCAATGGTGAACAGCTGGTTCAGCAGTCAGTGTGTCTGATAAATACAGACAGAAACCAGGACAGAAGCACTCATATTAAGCAAAAAAAACATTAACAAAATATATCTTATAGAGAGGCTAAAAGGACACACCTGTCGCTGCTAAAAACCTAGCTTGCTTTCCCCCTCCAGAACAGTCTCCCCGGCTAGGTGTCTTCTTTGGATAATTACTTTTCCCTCCAGAAAAAACCCAGAGTTGAATGTAATGAAATGCCAATTTCAGGGTGAGACCTGGAGGTTCCCCCGAGCTTACTAGGCTGATATGATAATGTCAGACTTTGGCATCAGTCATGTGTATGGAGTTCTGTGGGCCTACCAGGGACCACAAGCCAGAACCTGGCCCCCTCAGAGAGGCATGGGGAGCAATGGCCTACATGTATTTACATGTAGAAACCCCCGTGTGGTTTGAAGCATTCTATGTCTGCCATCGACTGGGTCAGGCACTCAGAAAGGTGAGCATCCCAAAACAAACCCCTATTCTGGCGAAAGTATTGCTACCAAAAGCCGAACAAGTGAATAGAACTCCCCTAAAAGAAACGAGCAAACAAGCTTAATGTCACACGTCACCATGCCACTGTCTGTGCAGCTCCTCCCTCCCTGGGAGGGGGAAGGGGGAGCCCCAGACCCCCCAAGCCGGCTATCCACCCTTTAGTTCTGAGGCTAGATGTCAAAACACGGGAAAATCCACCGAACGGAGGGAGGGAGGGATGCCGGGGAGCCTCCGGGTCTCACCCAAAAAATGGCATTTCATTGCAGTCAACGCTGGTTTTCTAGGGGGTAGCCCCTTTGGCTCCCCGGAGCTAACTACCCACAGAGGAAAAGAATAGAGACTTACCCGGAGCCCCCCAGAAACAGGCGCAAGCGGGACCACATCCGGAGGAGAGACTGGAGGAAGAGACAAGGAAGCAGGTCCGAGAGTCCCACACAAGTTAGGGAAGAAGGTGGTGGAGGCCAAGACCGTCAGTAGTTTCAAAGCGTTATATGACAAAGAGTGCTGGGAAGACGGGACACCACGAGCGTAGCTCTCATCCTGTAACTACACTTAGGTAATTACAAGACTCGGCCACAACCGAACCTGGGAGGGAACCAGATGGGTCTTCCTCCATTTCACCAAGAACTTGAACCCGGCGAGCTGGGAAAGAACCAAATCCCAGGCTAGCAGACAACAGGACTGGGTGGGAGTCCAAACCAGCCAGTCGTCGAGCAATGGAGCGAACCGTGAAAGGGCCGGCGCCCCTACCCTGCACAGAACCCTGCACAGGGTGAACACTGCGCCGACCAGACGAAGGCAGGTCTGAAGGTGGAGCTGAACCCGAAACTGGCACCTTGGTGGCCTACCATGACGAGAGGAACTCCGAGCCCTGGCACGATTCCTACGGGAAGGCTCCAGGTCTGACTTGTTGAGAACCAACAAGTCAGACATAGGACGGCAACTGGCCGAAGGTGCAAAAAGCAGAGGACAAAAAGGTGAAGACATCTTAAGAGCCAGGGTCCAGGCCGATTCCAGAGTGGAGGCAAGCACCACCTACCGACACACGAGCCGGGTAGCGTAAAACAGGGAAACTGCATCCAGCAAGATCGGCTAAACAGCTTCAACAAGGCAGCCAACGAATGAGCCACCGAGCCCAAGGCGCCAGACCCAGGAACAGCCCCAAGCATCCCCATCCACATGCATCTCGAGCCAGTCCGAAGACAGCTCCAGGAGGCAAAGAAACGCAAGGCCGAAGTCAAGAGGCCCCGGACGCGCAAGTCCTCAGCAACCTGTGTAGCCGAAAGGGAGGGAACCTACACATAGAGCTGCACGACACCAACTTCCCGGGAAAGGGCAGGGGCAAACAAGCACTCATTGAGGTGCTCAAGGTTGCTCCCCCAGGAAAACCTGAACCACCGTTGACGCCTCGCGCCACTCAAGCGTGCAGGAACGACAGACTGAATGCTAAGCCTCCAAAGCAAACACAGGACAGTCCGCCAGCCAGGATGACTCCGGAACCTCGTAACGGACCCAGAAAGGGAATGAAGCCCCAAACCTGAAAGACGATGGATCCATCACAGAGACATAACTGGGTTACACAGGCAAATGGAATTTAATGTAATAAATGTCATGTTATGGAATGTGGAATAGGAGAACATAGACCCCACACAACCTATATATTATGTGAGAAATCTTTAAAGAACTCTGATAAAGAAGAGATCTAGGGGTGGTTCTAGATAGAAAACTATCACCTGAAGACCACATAAAGAATATTGTGCAAGGAGCCTATGCTATGCTTTCTAACTTCAGAATTGCTTTTAAATACATGGATGGGGATATACTAAAGAAATTGTTCATGACTTTTGTTAGGCCAAAGCTAGAATATGCAGCTGTTGTTTGGTGCCCATATCTTAAGAAGCACATCAACAAACTGGAAAACATCATAATTGAATCACAATATGCACACCATAATTTTGAGTACAGAGATGATTCACTCATTTTATTATATAAATATATCACACTAAGCACTATTGAATAATATTACAGCAAAAAAAAAACTACGAAAAATCAATGAGATTTTGAAATAATTAGGTAATTATCGCTTTGTGGCCACTCCTGCCTGACAGCTGGGCGCAACAAACCGTCTGGGATGCACGCTGAGTCAGCGCCTGTTTTTGACCAAACTTCCCCACCCTATAGCGGGCAATATATGCCACTTACAATTTTTTTATTATTTTCCCATGATCAGAGAACACAAATTAACATGATTAAAAGAAGAAATATTTTTTTTTTTTTTGGTGGTGGTTATGT
>WNGS01165339.1:13878115-13896680 GCA_020271785.1 Procambarus virginalis
GTTGTCTTCTCTTTTGTCCTTTACTGTTTGGGGGAGGGGCAGTCGCACAGTATATGCAAGCGGCTTCTGCTTCTTGTCTTCCGTGTCTGACTTGTTGGTCTCCTCCGGGTTCCAGGGGGGGGGGATTCTTCCCGGAGGGTGTGGTAGGAAGGTGGTGCCCGTTTTTTTTTTTTGGGGGGGGGGGGCAGTTCTTCCTGGAAGGGTCATGCCAGGGCTGCGGTTCCTTCCGTTGTACTCACCTATTTGTACTCGCTATTTGTGCTTGCGGGGGTTGAGCTTTGGCTCTTGGTCCTGCCTCTCAACTGTCAATCAACTGGTGTACAGATTCCTGAGCCTACTGGGCTCTTATCTCTACATTTACATTAAAAACTGTGTATGGAGTCAGCCTCCACCACATCACTGCCTAATGCATTCCATCGTTAACTACTTTGACACTGAAAAAGTTCCTTCTAACGTCTCTGTGGCTCATGTGGGTACTCAGTTTCCACCTGTGTCCCTTGTTCGCGTCGTGTTCGCGGTTGTGGTAGGTAGGTAGTGCCAGTTTTGGTGGGGGGAGGGTGGTGTCGCCTCCGGATCCTTCTTCTGGTCAGCATGGTGTGCACTCTAATCCGAAGTCTGGTTCCCGTAAGGGGTGCCGTCCCTTTTGCATTTTGTCCCATTAACGGGGCGGTGATGGGAAGGGGGAGGCTTGTGCTGTTCGCTCATGCCTGGTCTCGCGATGTGTGGGTTTTGGTCGTTTCCGATGACCTGCAGTGGCGTTGTTGGCCCCTCCTCCTGGGGGGTTGGGGCTGGCAGGGCAGGCCTCTTCTCCTGCGCTGTGTCAGGTATCTCTGAGTGGGTGCGCTTGTGTGTGTCGAAACGACAACGTCTCTCGGTGGGTTTCTCGCCTGTTTTCCAGTGTGCGGACCTGCGGTTCATTCTGGACTTAACCCATCTGAACCCCTGGGTCTCTAGCCCCTCTTTTCGGATGACTACTGTCCAGGTCCGCTTCTCTTGGAGCGGGCGCTTGGATGGTGTCCACCTGGACCTCAAGTACCTGAACCCCTCTTAGGGGTTAGGGTACTTGCCTACCTTGTGACGGCTAGCATGGGCTTCCAGTCAGTCTGCTTGTCTGCTGGCAGGGATTTTGGTTCTTCCCATGTTGCCGGGTTCAGGTTTCCCATGAACTGGCGGAAGTCCCATCTGGTTCCCTCTCAGGTTCGTCTTGGCTGGGTCTTGTGTGGGATTCTTAGACCGCTTCTTTCTCTCCCTTCGGAGTCTCTCCTTTGCCTGCGGTCCCACCTTCACTTGTTTCTGGGGGAGGGGGGCTCCAGGTCACCCTCCGGTTGCTCGAGGTCTATGCGGGAGTTTGAACTTTGCAGTGTTGGTATACACGCAGGTCCGGTGTGGCTTCGTCGACTGTTTGGTTCCTTCAGGGCTGTCCCTTCCGCCTCTCTCGCGATCGCTGGGTCCGGCCTTCAGGGGCTTCCTCTTGGGTTTTTCGGGGTTCAGTGCCCTGGCACCTCCTGAGCCCTCGCTCGATGTGTTTTCATGGAATCTTTTGGCTGGGGGTTTTGTTACCAGTGCTCAGGGTCTGGCCAGGGGCGGTGGGGTCCATCCTTCCGTCGGGTCCACAGTACGGTAAGGGAGTTCGTGGCAGTGTGGATGTCGTCCAGAAGGTTCGGGTTGCTCGCGGATCGACGATTCAGCTCCATTCGGACTGCTCTCCGGTGGTTCATTGTCTGAACCGAGGGGAGGTTCTCTTCAGTCCTTGGCTTTTTGGGGAGGTCGCTTCAGGTGATGCATTTGCAGAGTTCTCTGGGTTTGGCTCTCCTGGCTGTTCATATCCGGGGAGTATCCAACGCTGGCGGACGGCCTGTCCTGGTTCCTTCTGATGTCATTGAGTGGACGGTCAATGCCGACTCGTTCCGTTGGCTCTGCCAGACGTTCGGGCTCCCAGAAGTCTAACTTTTCATGTTGGCTTGGTCGAGGCGCCTACCGTTGTAGTGTATGTGCCACCCTTCCCTGATTGCAAGGCTGTCGGGTCGATGCCTTCAGGCAGGACTGGTCGAGGTGGGGTTACCTATACTGTACCTCTTTCCTCCAGTCCGCTGTTGCTCAGGTCCTAGCTCGCTTGGAGACTTACCAGGGTATAGTATCTTCTGGCTCATTGGTGGCCGGCAGCCTTAGCTTCACGTGCTGCTTGCCTGGTGTCCAAACCTGCGAGTATCTCGCGGCTCTGCCTCTTTCAGCAGGTCGGTCCAGTCCGTTACGAGGCTGGTTCGATCTTCTCAAGTCTTCACGTCTGGTTTTCGACTAGTTCTCACCAGTTGTATGGTGACCAGGTGGATTCTTTTGGTGTCCCACCTGTGAGTTTCGTCTCGACGACAGTACGTGGTTTCTTGGCAGTGTTTCAGGTTTTGTCCCTTGTCGTGTTACTTTATTATGTTGGGTTGTCTTGTTCTTTCTCTCGTGGTTGTTTGAGGACCGTAGTCTTATGCCGAACACTGTCGTTTCGTATCATGTGGCATTTGCGGAGACGCTGCAGCTGGCGTTCGGCGTTGAGGTTACTTTGGTGTCGTTCCGTTAGCTGTCTTGGGCGTTATTTCACCTCCGGCCTACTCATGTGTTGGTGAGCCATCCTGGTCTTTGGAATCGGTGCTCTCCTCTCTTTCCCTGTAACACGGTAAGTTCGTTCTTACTTTTAATCTTCTTTACCTTCACCCTGTCCTTATTCTTTATTCACTTACTCAAACCAAGGACCTCCAGAGCTATACTGAGCCGACCCACACCACGTGGTCTTAAGCCGCTTGACCGGCTTAAGATTCTACAACCCTATGACGTGAAACAGACTTCTAGCAAAACTCTAGAATGCTTTGCGCTGCACCACCAGACCATTACCACTGAGCAATGACCAAGGTCTGGATCGATCATGCTAATCAATAACCTTGGGCTTGATCCCCACTAGTAATATATGGAGGGTTGATTTTTACGTTAAGTGTGGAATTATTAAAAACAAAAGGGATAATGAATTCTTTGGGGTAAGCATCTGCGGCCAACTCGACTCGGCCGCATGGGCCCCACATGGTCCGGACGATGTAAATAAATTATATAAATGGAAATTAATAGAAGACAATTTACTAGCTAAAGGTTTATTCAAAACTAAACAAATCTAAATCAAAGCACTCCCTAAACCGAGCACTCCCTGATGTGAAAACGCAATGAGTTGACCTAATTCCCTATACCAACTCTTAGCAACTCTATCTTGAGGCGACCAGCTCAGTGTTAGTGCTAGGTCTTGGGGCAAGTGGCTGAGGTCACCTGCCCGGGCCGCTCCTGGTTCCACACTGTCGTTTCCTCGCTCTGCTCACAGAGAAGCCAGAGCAGGGTATTCTTGCCTAGTTTACTAAGTTACTAGCAAGGTTTAAGTTGAACAACTAATCTCTGTTGCACTGAAGACCCAGATTGGTTGAATTCTTTTAACTGAAGTTAATTACACAAGCATCTAGGGAAGAGCTATTTCCATTTACAAAATGTCTATTTGACCTTTGAGAAAATACCAAAATGTGGAGCTTTGGTGACCCTTGTGACCTCAGGTCGGCCAGATTGTACCACGCCAAAGTCTAGTCCCGCTAGTGACGTCACTGATGGTGACTTACTCATTCTTCTAACAATCAGGATACTCTCGATACTATAACCAGTAATACTATAAAGTTTGAATGAAGACTAATTTCTCTAAATTACTGAATAATGTAGAGTTATTCATTATACAAAATTGTGAACAAAGGCGTCGGCTATTTTCACCGCCAATCCCCCCAGGGGATGCGACCATGTGCTTGGGTCAGGTCTCTACCCGTGGTTCCTAGAACATTCAGGATCATTCCTACAACAACTAGTTTGTTACATCCCCTCGATTTGTGGTGGTCCCTTTGGTTCCAGATTGTTTGTCGAAGGCTGTTTTCCTGTTGGCATTGGCCTCTGGGGGTCGGGTTGGAAAGCTTCGTGCTCTCCTCCGCCGCATGTTTGTGCTCTTTTGGGTTAGGTGATCGTTTTGTTTGACTACAGCCATCTCCTTTTCTGGCGAAGAATGAGACTGCTGCTTTCTGGAGGGTAAGGCCGGAGGTGCATCATGTGTTGTCAGGTTGCGCCTTTGTGCCCCATGGCCTCGGTGACTGGGGACATGCTTTGGGTTGACCCGGTTTCCCTTCTTCGCTGTTCCTGGGTTCCGTGCTGCCGTTTTCGATAACATGTCTTGGGCTGACATTCTGGCACGGGGTTTCTGGAGGTCGAACAGGGTCCTGGCCGCTCGCTACCTGGTCAATGTCCCTGGGCCTGGTTGGGCCTGTGTTGCATTAGGTCGGCAGTTGTGGCCAGTTGTCTCGACATTGAGTTGAGATGTGAGGAACGACCGCCACCCGGGTAAGTCCGTTTGTTTTTCTCTTTGGGTAAGTAGCTCCGGGAAGCCAAAGAGGCTTCCCCAAGAAACCCTGTGTTGAATGTAATGAAATGCCATTTTCTGGGTGAGACCCGGTGGCTCCATGGCATCCCTCCCTCGCTCCAGTCGGCGTTTTATTTTTTTTTTTGCGTGTTTTGATGTCCAGACTAAGAACTGGCAGGCTTGGGTAGCCGGCGGAAGGTCTGGGGCTTCCCCTTTCCCCTCCTGGGGAGGGGCGGAGTTACGCAGATGACGGGGCGTTGATAACGAAATGACGTCGTGCTTGTTTTTTCTTCGTGGGAAGTTCTATCCATTTGTTCGGCTTTCATAGCCATTCTTAACTAGAATGGGGGAGGGTGTTTTGGGGTGCCTTTCTTTCTGGGTGCCCGACCCGGTTGATGGCAGTCATAAATTACTTCTAGATTATATATAAGGTGTCTATAGGCCATTGCTCCTCGTGCCTCTGAAGGGGCCAGGGTCTGGCTCGTTGGTTCCCGGTAGGCCTAGAACTCCATGTACATAGATTCCCAAAGCTAATACTCCGTATCAGCCCAGATAGCTCCGGGGAGTCTCCAGGTCTCACCCAGAAAATGGCATTTCATTACATTCAGTGCTGGATTTTTATATTTACAAGAGGAATCTGGCCTGTGTCTCGTGAGGTTTTTTTTATTAATGGTATAATATTTTCTTTTCCAGGTCAGATACTGTATTTGAAAATTCATTCATACACAGCTTTGAAAAAATGAAAATTATTGAAAATGATGAGCCAGTTGCAGAAGAAAAGTTCCACGATGCCAGTGATTCATTTGTTGAGGATCTGGCATTATCGCCACCCGGTAACAGTGTTCCTGAAGCAGTAGACATGGAGCATCAGCTTGCCACATCATTAAAAAAGGGGTTAGAAAATATTTTAGACCATAATGAGTTGTGTACAACCAATGAAGTGAAAGGCCTAAGCAGTAGCTCAACAAAGAAAAAATTGACAGCAGCTCCACATTTCTCCCCTGAAAATGCCAAGGATGAATCTCCTATTTGTCAACAGCAATTATTGGTGGAGGAAGTTTTAAGAGATGATGCTGTTCCCATGGTGGAGGAGGCCGCCGCCGCCGCTCCCGAGGTGGAGGCCGCCGCCGCCGCTCCCGAGGTGGAGGCCGCCGCCGCCGCTCCCGAGGTGGAGGCCGCCACTCCTGTGGTGGTGGTGGTGGTGGAGGAGGCCGCTGCCGCTGCTCCCGAAGTGGTGGAGGAGGCCACGGCTCCCGAGGTGGTGGAGGCTGTCGCCGCCACTCCTGAGCTGGAGGAGGACGTGGCCGTCACCGCTCCCAAGGTGGTGGTGGTGGAGGAGGCCGCCGCTGCTTCCGAGGTGGTGGAGGAGGAGGAGGCCACCGCTGCCGCCGCTGCTCCCGAGGTGGTGGCTGCTGCCGCCGCTGCTCCCGAGGTGGTGGAGGAGGCCGCTGCTGCTCCGAGGTGGTGGCTGCTGCCCCCGCTGCTCCCGAGGTGGTGGAGGAGGAGGCCGCTGCCGCCATTGCTCCCGAGGTGGAGGCCGCTGCCGCCATTGCTCCCGAGGTGGTGGTGGAGGAGGCCGCTGCCGCCATTGCTCCCGAGGTGGTGGTGGAGGAGGCCGCTGCCGCCGCTGCTCCCGAGGTGGTGGTGGAGGAGGCCGCTGCCGCCGCTGCTCCCGAGGTGGTGGTGGAGGAGGCCGCTGCCGCCATTGCTCCCGAGGTGGTGGTGGAGGAGGCCGCTGCCGCCGCTGCTCCCGTGGTGGTGGTGGAGGCCGCTGCCGCCGCTGCTCCCGAGGTGGTGGTGGAGGAGGCCGCTGCCGCCGCTGCTCCCGAGGTGGTGGTGGAGGAGGCCGCTGCCGCCGCTGCTCCCGAGGTGGTGGTGGAGGAGGCCGCTGCTCCCGAGGTGGTGGTGGAGGAGGCCGCTGCCGCCGCTGCTCCCGAGGTGGTGGTGGAGGAGGCCGCTGCCGCCGCTGCTCCCGAGGTGGTGGTGGAGGAGGCCGCTGCCGCCGCTGCTCCCGAGGTGGTGGTGGAGGAGGCCGCTGCCGCCGCTGCTCCCGAGGTGGTGGTGGAGGAGGCCGCTGCCGCCGCTGCTCCCGAGGTGGTGGTGGAGGAGGCCGCTGCCGCCATTGCTCCCGAGGTGGTGGTGGAGGAGGCCGCTGCCGCCATTGCTCCCGAGGTGGTGGTGGAGGAGGCCGCTGCTCCCGAGGTGGTGGTGGAGGAGGCCGCTGCCGCCATTGCTCCCGAGGTGGTGATGGAGGAGGCCGCTGCCGCCGCTGCTCCCGAGGTGGTGGTGGAGGAGGCCGCTGCCGCCATTGCTCCCGAGGTGGTGGTGGAGGAGGCCGCTGCCGCAATTGCTCCCGAGGTGGTGGAGGCCGCTGCTGCTCCCAGGGTGGAGGAGGAGGAGGCCGCCCCCGAGGTGGTGGAGGAGAAGGCCGCTGCTGCTCCCGAGGTGGAGGAGGCCGCCGCTGCTCCCGAGGTGGAGGAGGCCGCCGCTGCTCCCGAGGTGGAGGAGGCCGCCGTTGCTCCCGAGGTGGAGGAGGCCGCTGCCCCCGAGGTGGTGGAGGCCGCCGTAGTTACTCAAGATACAAGATATAGTTCAGAGACAGAAGTAAAGGCCTATGTTCCTGACTTGAAAGTAGGTGCTCCAGATCTGAAGCCACTCGTGCAAGATGTTGATAAATCTGTTGTAGAGATGATAGAAGAATCTGTTCCAAAATGTATTGATGAAAGCAAACCTCTACTAAAAGGCTGTGAAATTAATTTCTTAAACATGAGTAATTCTGATTTTGATTTATGTAACATTAAGTCTTTAGACAACTTGAGCAATGGGAAAGAAAGTACCCGTAGTTCGCAAGTTGATGCCAAGGAAGATATTCCCCTTAAGATACCCATCGTGTTAAATCCAGAATGCAGGGGCATATCTGACGAATTGTCAGAGAAAATGAAAGTTGGCAATGTTGATCTGCCTCTTCGAGGAAACTCTCAGACAGATTTCCTCGATATGGATGATAATTTTGATCCTTTTAAATCCAGATCAGTTGTCACTAATTCTCCAGATAAATTGCTCATGAATGAAAGGGAGATGGCTAAGCCTCTGCAGTATGTAGGGGATGGTATCCATTCCCAGGAAATAAAACACTTTGATAATTTGTTCACAAAGAGTGACATAATAAAAACTAATGATAATGAACAAGCAGTGTGTGTGCACACTGCAGCTGAGGAACTAACTAACGAGGCTGTTGCAAAAAGAGAGAGTTTACCTGAAAATAAATTTGAGGAAGCAGTGAAAAAGGAAACTTTCCATCAAAGTTTCCAGGGAGATTTCTCAAATATGACTAATGATAATTTTGCTACCAAATCTACTATTGCAAATTCTGAACTTCATAGGAATGAAATGAGTGTGACGAAGACTGAAGTGCTACGTGAGAGTGTGGGAAGAGTGGTTGCACCAGGGAACCTTGAGTTATCAGCACCATCAGAGGTGGTCTCAGCAGAGCTGGAAGATATAAGACAAAATCAAATGGATATGGACTTCCTTGATAAGTTAGGAGAATCAAATTTTGATCCCTTTGCAACCAGGGCTGCTGTTGCAAACTCGCCTGATGTAATGAACAGTACTGTTGTGATTAGAAAGGAAATGCCTTCCAAGAAATTAGTCACATTGCTTACACCTGAGAATGTTGGAACTTTACCACTGACATCAGAAAGTGTTGAGCCACTAGACAATAGTCCCAATAAAAAGTACCAGTTGAATATCCTTGATAAACTAGATGACCCTAATTTTGATCCCTTTGCAACCAAAGCTGCTGTTGCAAATTCCCCCGTTAAACAGGCTCAAGCCCTCTTCACCGAGAAGGAAAAGCTGAATCAAAACCAAGAAGACATTTCCGAGAGAAAAGTGACTTCACGCGAGCTATCGGGAGATATAATCACAGGCCTAGAGAAAGAATGTCCTTTTGAAAATGACAATAATTTAAGGTCCCTTTCAAAATTAGAAGATCCTAATTTGAACTCCTTCAGCACTAATTGTCATAAATTGAACAGCACAGTTGTATTTGAGAATGAAAGAGATGAAGCATCACTAGAAAGCTTAACAGAACAAAATGGTAAAACTCTTCTATTTGACCAAGGATGTAATGAGGATATTGTGGAAAAGTTTGGCAATTCTAGTATTAATGTCATGGCTCCTAGAGCGGCAGTTTTAAACTCCCCTGATAAAGACGATAATACAGTTGTGAATGTAACAGACATGCCCAGTAAGAAAGAAAATACCAGAGTTACTTTTGAGGACACTGTAGCATCGTTAGAAAAAGGAATTGCCATGTCTCTTGAAAATAGATTTCTACCACAAAATGAGACTCTAGACAAATTCATTAGTAAATCTAGCAATTCTAATTTGAACCCTTTTGCAACTAATTCTCGTGTTCAAAATTCTCCTACCAAAGAGGATAGTTTTCCCAATTCAAAGCATACAACGGAGGAAATAAGAAGCGAGCTGCCGTCAGAGGCAGTGCATAACAAATCTGAAGAATCTAACAAAATTGCAATGAGTAGTGTCTTTCAGGAAAATAGCAGAATGGAGTGCCTGAAAAAGCAAGAGGCTCAAGAATTTAATTCATCAGCAACAGAAAAAGTTATTCCTTCCATTAAGAAATCCTTTGGTATGAGAGAAGCAGTGATTCACTCGGAGACTATTTTGGCTTTGGAAAAGCAAAAGAAAGTGTCTTCAGGAACTCTAGCCAATAGTCGTGGAGGGCAAGAGAAACAAACGAGTGCGGATTCATTAAATGAGCGTGATGTCTTCAGTCCACTGCATAGAGGTAGAGCAAGAAAACCGGAAAATGTAGAAGAGTTTAACTTTGAAGAATTTACTAGTGCTGCTGAATGTAAGTATTTTTTATATACCTGTATTTTTATATCAGTATACAGAATGTCTGTTTTTAATTTTGTTTTCCTCTTTTGTTTGAATTTAAATGATCTATAATGAAACATAATGGTAAATATGGTACTGTATTAACAGTGCCGAGTGATGAGCAGGAGTATATTGAAGAAGAGGTCTTTGGATCTCCACTGTGTTATCCGCGTAAGTCTGATTATATAATAGTAAAATAGTGGAATATTGGGGATTTAGTTGGGGATCTAAAAAAAAAAAATTAAAATTTTGTAGCAGTTTAGTGGCACATTAATCACAGGCGAGTGATTGCATATTTCCCTTCGTAGTAATGTGTACTGTACTCTCATGGTCTCGTATCGGTATGATTAAAGTAATAACACTGCAAACATTGGTATGTTGGCCGTTTGATTTTTCAATTGGGTTATCCATTTTTTTCCTTTACAGTATTTTTTTGGTATATGGTACTGTATATATGTTGCACCTCATTGCATCAATGTGACATGCACTAAACTTATTATTAAAGTAATGTTCTGACTTAAATTGTGCAATGTTGCTCTACAATATAAGAGTTAGTCTTATTAAGGTGAGGTGTGTTGATGCAATGGGGGGAAAACTTTTTTTTTGGTGCCCTTTGTACAGGCATGAAGGAAACTATAGTATAAAGTATTTTTTTTAAGTCAAGTAGACAGTCCATGCCACACAAATCGATTATGCACCGTCAACAATTGTTTTCAACTTTACCAGTGCTTATGCTTATGGTATTGGCAAGTTAATAAAATAATAATGCACCGAGTTTGTTTATATATTTATTTATTTATTTATATATACAAGAAGGTATATTGGGATTGTGAGGATACGTTGTATAGTAATTGCAATCTCGTAAAGCCACTAGTACGCGCAGTGTTTCGGGCAGAATTTATTTTTTTCCAGAATTTCTGGAAAAAAGTTATTGCTAATTGCTATAACTATTATTATTGCTAATAGTACATATTTTTCCCCCAAGTTTTTTTTCTGGTCAGTTCAAACAATGATTTCTGTAGTGATTTTCTATTGTTCAGTGCTTACCTGTTTGTGTGGGTAAAGATGTAGGTCGATGGCTCTGCTGCTTTACAGTTGCATCTGGTGCTTTTACACTTGTCATGTTCTATGACCTTCATTTGGTACTGTACTAGTTAAAATTGTAAACCAAAGTAGTTTAAAGTTATTGACTTGAAAGTATGTCATTTACCATCCACCGAATACAAATATTGCCCTAAATTTTTAACTTTTTTAGACTTAATTTCTGAAGAATTTGCGAGTTTGGGCATAGTTAACACTGCCTTTCCCACCCTAGGGTCGGCCGAGTGTTTTCCTTGAGCGTGCTCCTGCACTAAAATAGGTATACATCTTTAAGTTTTCTTGCCTGAATTTTCGTGTTACGTTGTTCATTTTGGCATGAAATTGTTCGCAATAGAATTCTTTAAAGCTGGACTGTTTTCCAAGAGAAGTTCCAGATCAGCCGGGCTGTGGTGGGTATGTGGGCCTGCGGGCCGCTCCAAGCAACAGCCTGGTGGACCAAACTCAAACTCACAAGTCAAGCTTGGCCTCAGGCTGGGCTTAGGGAGTAGAACAACTCCCAGAACCCCCATCAAGCAGGTATCAGCAAACCAGAAAATTTGCCGAGTATTACCTGTGAGCGGGCACCCATCGGCACACCCACAGCACACGCACTAAAAATGTGTGTACTTTTTTCAGTTTTCACACCTCGATTTTTGTGCTACATCGTTCATCTTGGCATGAAATTGTTCGCAATAGAATTCTCAAAAGGAATATATGCATATAAGGTTTAAAAGCCCGGCGCTTTACCCACAGCAAACCAGAAAATCAGGCAAGCGTTACCTGTGAGGGAGCATCCACCCGCAGTAAAATGCCCATCAACATTCTCAAATATCTGGCAAGCGCTCTTACGTTCACTTCATCCCACTCATTGTTTGTGTTAGGATTAGACATGCTTTGTGATGCACATGTTTGTTTCATGTACAATAAATTTCAGCAAATCTTTCATAATAAATAACTAAAAATACAAAAGTGCTTGGTACTGGTACAGTCAAGCCAGGTGTTCCAGTAAAACACTCTAGAAATGGTGCAGTGTTGTCAGTAGACCAAGCTTCACCAGAACAGGTGCGTGGAGTAAAAGCGGTATGAGTTCTAATAGCAGGGCCAGCACGTGTGGCGGTATCAAAATCATTACTCCCTTCACTTTTAATTTCATCCTTACCTGGTGTTTCACTTTCAACTACCTCATTATCTACATCACTGTCACTTTCGGCACTTTCAAGATCGGAAAATTTGTCAACTATAGCCTGGAATTTTGTTGGCGAGAGTTTCACTTTGCTGTATTTTTGGCGAACAATACTTGGCTTTTTCCTCGAACGTGTTTCTTTCCCTGCTTTCGTATGGAATGGCTCTGTTCTTGATCACTATACATCTTGAAATAAATACAGTATAGTTTATAAAGGTAGTAACAAATATAGCCCAGGAAAAATAGCCGGCAAGGGCACACATTTGGACGTGAGGGGCGGAGGCAGTGGTTGCAAGCGTGGTCATGAAAACAATGGGCCTATCACATGAGGCGGTGCCTTGATACCACATGGGGCATCACAGAAAAGGGGAAGATGTTGGTGCTCATTTTAAGGGGGCATTCTAACCAAATGTGCCAAAAATATGTAATAAATTAACTTTTGCAAAACGGCGTTTGAAAAAAAAAAACTTTCCCCAACTGAAATGAGCATTTCGGCGATAGAGCGGCAACATTTAAAAGTGTATACTCTTTTGACTGTCCTGAAGTTAATTTTCGATGTACGTATTTCATTTTTGTACCGATGTGTTCGCAATAGAATGTTCTAGAAGAACATAAGTATAAAAGTCACATAAGGATGCGTTCGACCGGCAACAAATATAAAATAAAAACTACGTCGATCATACTCGTTGTGTCAATAATACAGTTGTTTTACCACGATGATTTACTGCCATGCCGTTCTCCCAAATAAGCCCTTCGGCTATTAGAGAAAATGTAAATTTCATGGCGAACATTTCTAAACTATCCCAGAGTAGATCGGATCGAAATTAGAATTTATACAAATATTTATTCTCGTGACTCCCGCCAGTCACCCTTGTGGAACCCGCACAAAACTTAGTGACGCGCTCGTGCGCCACCGAGTGGTGAAAGTGTTAACACTTTAGCGCTTTGGGCTCAGCGTAAAAAAACATATCCAAGTGCTTTGGGCGTCTCGCGCGCTTAAGCGGTAGGAGCGAAAAGTGTATACTCTTTTCACTGTCCTGACACTAATTGTAGACCTACGTATTTAAATTTGGTATCACTGTGTTCGCAATAGAATTCTCTATAAGAACATACCTATAAAATACTGCCAAACAAACTGTTTGAAACAGTTCAAACAGAAACAGAAGCTCTCGCCAAACTGTTTGGCGAGAGCGCCAAACAGCAACAAATGTTTCCACTCTCTTAATGATTGCGATGACCACATTTATCCTACATCATTGATTATGGTATCATTGGAACCGCAATAAAATTCTCTATACGGACATATGCATATAAATATAGAATCAATGTCGCAACCAATCCACAAGACGGTTTGAAGTGGCTGAAGTGTTACCCGCGGCGGCATATCGGCGCTATACAATTGTTATACCAAGATGAATCACTGCCATGCCGTTTTCTTTAATAAGCTCTTTGGTTATTAGAAAAAACGTAAATTTCATGGTAAACATTTGAGACTAACTAAAATAAAATCGCATAATAAATAAAATTTATATAATTATTTAACCATTGGACGCCAGCCAGCGTCCAGAGGGCAGAATCAGGAGAAAAAGCTTGGACGCTAACGGGCGTCCGCTAAGCGCGAAAGTGTTAAGAACCAAAGCAGATTGAGCTCTAATATTTTGCAAAGTGTCATTTGGGGTCTAGGGCTATCTTACAACAAAATTTCATGGCATTTGGAGAGGGTTGAGTGGGAGCCACAGATGACCTTTTGGTGACTTGAGATGGAATGACCCCCATCACTCCACACAAATACACCTGATGTCCTCAGAGAGGCAACAGCGGCACCACGGCGAGGAATCCGTGGACCAGGAGCTGAAGCCCATCTAGCAACATTACGGCCGGGAAGGGACGATGAGGGGCTTTGTTCATCAGTGTCCCCATGTGGTGCCATGCCCATTCATCAGTGTCCCCATGTGGTGCCATGGCCCAGCCAAGTGATGGCTGGGCCATCACTTGGCTGGGCCAGATGCTGCTGATGCGACAAGATGTCCATAGGCAACATCGCACACTCCACTGGCACTAGCCACAGTGAAACTATTCTGATTCTCGATCACTAAAACTAGAAAATTATTCGCCTTCCTCACTTGTCGACCAAACATCATAAGCTGGCAAAGTAACACATGAACTATGTCGTTGGGTGCGAAGTGGTGTTGAGTGTGGGTGGGGAGGCATTGGTGAGAGACTAGGCCTAACCCTCGTGGCACCTGCATGTTCACTCATCTGTCGTATCCATATCCGAGGTCGTGTGTAGTCCTGATCTATGTCGGAGTCGTCAATATCGGGTTCATCACCCTTCTGGCACAATTTCTGATTAATTTCCTCCTCGGTCAAAGCTCGCGATGCACCCTGTGCCGAGCGGGGTCGGTTGCTCGAACGTGATGCGCACGCCGTGGTCTCTGTCGGGTAACTGAGGCCTGCAGACAATGGCGGCCTACAGTGGATTTTTTTCAAAATGGTGTCTGTTTACAATCGGGGTCGGCTTGACTATAGCTGCCTGTGTTCCTAGTGGGCATTTAAAATCATGTGCTAGACCCTCAATTGTATATGTACGGTTTGTGAAAGTTACTCCCTACATACAAGGGTGTTTTGTGCGGTTTAAGGGTTAACTCTGTTACCTCCTTACTCAGTAGATGTGATATAATCATATTTGTCACCAGTATAAAAACAGTAATTGTATTTCTAGGTTACTATGGGTTGTACTGTATTTTGGGATTGGTAGTGATGATGGCACTACTGAAAGCTTGTTCACATCTGGGCTAGCAGTGTAGATTTTACCCGTGTAGTTGGATATCACAAAAGACAGTTCTTTTTCAGTGTACAGTATGTATGTACGTGTAGCCCCTCTCTTGACATGAAACATTGTTTGCATGTGCAAGCGATCAGTCACAATAACGTGGCTAAAGTAAGTTGACCAGACCAGACACTAGAAGGTGAAGGGACGACGACGTTTCGTCCGTCCTGGACCATTCTCGAGACGATTCTCAAGACAATCGACTTGAGAATGGTCCAGGACGGACTGAAACGTCGTCGTCCCTTCACCTTCTAGTGTGTGGTCTGGTCAACATTGTTTGCATGGGTTAAAAAATCATTTTATCAAGTGTCATTTAATAATATAATATGTAACAAGTTTAATAACCCATCTTCATTGTTTAATATATTTTTTAACTGTTATAAATCTAAGTACTTTAAATTTCCATTATTACTGTAGATAGACTAATTATTTTTAACACTATGGCTGAAAATGATAAAAAAATTTTTATTACAGTCTTTAATAACCCTGAGGATCTAGACGTGTTGGGTTCTCATGGGACTGAGGGAGACAAGTTAAATCTTGTTCGCAATTCACTGTATGTTAAATTTGACCCTTTAGTGTCAGGTCGACAGTCTCTGGCTCCATTCCTTGCACAGCACCTGAAAGAGTGAGTAGAATTCTCCAAAGCTTTAGAAGTGTATGTTCTTAGTATAGTTGTCAACAAGATATGGAAACTTATTAGTTCAGGTTGTGAGAGCAGGGGCTAAAAATACAGTATTGTGCTTGTATTTTACATTACTTATTGCAAAAAAAAATTAGTTTTTATTTAGGCCTGTGTCTTAATGCTGTTATATTTGTCTTCATAGTTTCAACTTGAAATGTTTAAAGATTACTTGTAATTCTGTTAAGTATTCAATGTACAGTATATATGATTTGATGGTGCTTTTAAATTTGTTCAGGTCTAACAATGAAGTTTTGGACCCACGGAGGTGCAGTGGTCTCATTTCCTTCAGCCCCTCGCCAAAAAAGGTTAGTAATTCACTATACCATAGCCTAACTTTACTCTGAGGTTTGCAGAGTTGGTGTGGTTGACAATATGTTGCTGTCACAAGTCTTTTGGCTGTTTGTTTATTTTAAATCTCCAGATATATTTGACAGCTGTATATTAATAGAGGGCTAAGTTGAGCTAGTAGAGCAGACACTGTAATTGCAGGCAAAATAAAACTAATACCAACTCGCTAATTAACAATTCGTAGCTATATAGTAAGAAATTGCTTAGTGGTAATGCAATATTAAAATTTCCTGATTCTATTTTATGGTAGTACAGTATGGAACACCCCCCCCCCTCCCCCCAAAAATCTAACATCCCACCAGCGGATCCTTCTTAATGGTCCAAATCCATCCACAGATTTCCTTCAAATTTGGATTTAAAAAAATGAAATCTGGATCATTGGTTCAGCAATTTATTCTTTATTTTTTTAAATGGTATTCAAAATAATGCATTTACATTTTACATACGTTTTACAAAGTTTGCATAGTACAGTGTTGCATAGTACAGTGACACTTCAGCTTACGAATGCCCCTCTTTAAGAACTTTTCGGGTTACGAGCCCAGTTTCTTCATAAAATCCAAATCGGGTTATGAGCTTTGCCTTGAGAAATGAAGTTTGTTGAAATGTGTGTGGCCGACCTAGCACGTGACCCTAATTCTTTGTAAAGAATTTGTTTTTTTGGATTTTGGGGTATTTGAACATAAAAGTTATTATATATCTCTCCATGGGTCCCAAGAAAGCCAGTGGTAAGGTTCAAGCCAAGAAAACAGATGTGAGAATGACCACTAGGAGCAACAACAAGAGGCAGCTGAGGAAATGTCTTCAGGGAAAGAGGAGGCAGTAGAGAATCTCTTCCTCAACAATGAGGAAGTGGTGTAGACTGTAGGAAGAAATGCAAACTTTTTTTTAAGCAACTTGCCCAGAGCAAGCTGTAGTAGGGCATTGCATTAACCTTTTTAATGACAATGTGATGCCTCGCTACAGACAAGTTACAACAAAGGGAAAAACAATCCTCTATGGATAGATTTTTACCGAGAAAATCGAGCAGCGCGCCAAAAGCAGGTCCTAGTGGTATGCAGGCAAAACGTGCCAGTGTGTGTACCCCAGAGAAGTCATCACTGCCTGATGTAATAATGGAAGGGGGACTTCTCTTCCAAACACTAACACTTCTCTTCCTCAGTCTTCCATATGCAAACAAGTCATCAATAAAGGTAAGCAGTAACTTGCACATACTTTAGTACTGAAAATTTGGGTGAATTAGGTATAAAATTTACTTTGAAGTTAATTTTTTTGGGAGTGTGGAACGGATTAATTCAATTTACATTATTTCTTGTGGGGAAAATTCACTTCAGTTTCCGAATTTTTGGCTTACGAACTGTCTCTGGGAACGGTTTAAATTTATAAGCTGAGGTACCACTATACTATAAACTACACAAATAAGCTTGATACTTTTTTTGACATCCAAACCTATTGTGAAGGGACTCTTACCAATTCTTGTGGCTTTCCTTGTTTGAGGGAAGTCTTCTGTGTCTATTCAAGCATTTTTTATTGGCTTCTTTGATAGGTCTTTGAGATTTGAATCAGTGTTGAGGCAATAGCAGTAACAGCACATGAAAGGTCACAGGAACTTCCTTACTATTTATAATAAGGCAGTTATTAGAAAAATGTGATCATGCCTTGGGAAGAAAGTCTGTTGAAGGCGTGTGGCATTGGTACCAGTGTTTGACATTAAAAAGCAAAGGAAGCATACAGTTTGTGAATAAGAGCTGTGATCTGAAAGTAAAATGGAAACCATGAAACTGCCAAAGTATAGATGCTGCTGCTTACCGGTGACTCGTGCAGCACTGTTGCTTGGAATGAATAGCCAGGGTCAAGCCAAGACCGACATTAACCAGGGACATTGAGGACTGTCTAGTTTAGGGTGATTGCACTAGTTTCCCTCGGAGACGTCGGAGCCAAGTGAAACTCTACACTCGAAATAAATACTAGCCATTCAGTCTTTTAACCCAGGCCAGTTGACTTGCCTGTAACTTTTACTCCCACCAATTGAGTTTTTCTTCGAAAAATGAGAACCGAATTCAATTGCTGTTCTCTAAAATAAATAAGGATATATGGTCTTGCAACTATTTTCATTATCAAATTTCTGGCTCTACTGAGCTAGAAATGGTATGGTATGGCCATCATGTTGAGAACACGGCTTCTCGTCTGATCGGTGAAGTTAAGCAACATTAGATTTGCTTAGTACTTGGAGGGATGACTTTCTGGGAACACCAAATGCTATTGGCATTAAACTTTTTTGAGCTTGTTCCAAAGTTGGCCTCTGGGAGTAGAACTCCTCCCGAAACCCTTTCCAGATATGAGCCAAATGCCAACCCTCTACTCAATTATATATACTGAATGTTTGTAATATATTATGCAATACTATTTAACCTAACAACACAATGTGTAAAAAAAATCATAACATAATAACTTTAGGGGTGGTAGAAGAAAATGTTGTGTTCAAGAAGCTACAAGAAGTCTTCTCAGAATACTTTTTATTCCCTTCTCCGAGGCTATGGGTCCTACCATTTGTACCAATGGTGGTACCCTTGTATTTAACATAATATTTTAAGACTGATGAGTGCACTTGATGTAACCTGTGTTTTGTCATGAATTCGAAAGTTTGTTGTCATTTGCATTCCAAAGAAGTGGGTTCAGTTTGAAAGGAAGTTCACAGCATTAAAAAGTTTGGTTTTAATAGTGAATGTCATTTGTAGTGAGTTGTGTATTAATCCTCTAAGTAGAGCTTCGCTGGAGAGCCAGTGTAATGGCTGTATTTTGGTGCTGTTTGTTCTTCGTGCACGCACACTTTTGGAATTTTCTTTTCACAAGTGTGTGTATATTTATACACAGTATTTATAGTAGGAATTTTTGCCTGTACTGTGCTTTTAAGCTTAAACATGTATTTAATGGTCTGACTTGCTTCAACACAGCAGCAGAGATGCACAGATCACACAGGAACCCCTGTGAAGGCACTATTTGTCAGTGTAGCAGACGAAACTCTTGCATTAGATGCTACAAGCCTTGAAAACACCGCCGTTAATGATGGCGGCAACACCACTGTTGTATCTTCCAATCAAACTCTTAACATACACC
>WNGS01165339.1:13897680-13954375 GCA_020271785.1 Procambarus virginalis
TTGTGTAATTAACTTCAGTTAAAAGAATTCAACCAATCTGGTCATTCAGTGCAACAGAGATTAGTTGTTCAACTTAAACCTTGCTAGTAACTTAGTAAAGTAGGCGGAAGAATACCCTGCTCTGACTTCTCTGTGGAGCAGAGCGAGGAAACGACAGTGTGGAACCAGGAGCGGCCCGGGCAGGTGACCTCAGCCCACTTACCAAGACCTAGCACTAACACTGAGCTGGTCGCCTCAAGATAGAGTTGCTAAGAGTTGGTATAGGGAATTAGGTCACTCATTGCGTTTTCACGTCAGGGGAGTGCTCGGTTTAGGGAGTGCTTTGATTTAGATTTTGTTTAGTTTTGAATAAACATTTTAGCTAGTAAATTGTCTTCTTATTAATTTCCATTTTATATAATTTATTTACATCGTCCCGGACCATGTGGGGCCCATGCGGCCGAGTCGAGTTGGGCCGCAGATGCTTACCCAAATAAGAATTCATTATCCCTTTGTTTTTAATAATTCCACACTTAACGTAAAAATACAACCCTCCCATATATTACTAGTGGGGATCAAGCCCCAAGGTTATTGATTAGCATGATCGATCCAGACCTTGGTCATTGCTCAGTGGTAATGGTCTGGTGGTGGCAGCGCAAAGCGATTCTAGAGTTTTGCTAGAAGTCTGTTTCACGTCATAGGGTTGTAGAATCTTAAGCCGGTCAATCGGCTTAAGACCACGTGGTGTGGGGTCGGCTCAGTATAGCTCTGGAGGTCCCTTGGTTTGAGTAAGTGAATAAAGAATAAGGACAGGGTGAAGGTAAAAGAAGATTAAAAAGTAAGAACGAACTTAACCGTGTTACAGGGAAGAGAGAGGAGAGCAACCGATCCAAAGACCAGGATGGCTCAACCAACACATGAGTAGGCCGGAGGTGAAATAACGCCCAAGACAGCTAACGGAACGACACCAAAGTAACATCAACGCCGAACGCCAGCTGCAGCGGCTCCGCAAATGCCACACGATACGAAACGACAGTGTTCGGCATAAGACTACGGTCCTCAAACAACCACGAGAGAAAGAACAAGACAACCCGAACATAATAGAAGTAACACGACGAAGGGACAAAGAACCTGAAACACTGCCAAGAAACCTCGTACTGTCGCCGAGACGAAACTCACAGGTGGGACACCACCAAAGAATCCACCTGGTCACCATACAACTGGTGATTGACTAGTCGCAAAGACCAGACGTGAAGACTTGAGAAGATCGAACCAGCCTCGTAACGGACTGGACCGACCTGCTGAAAGAGGCAAACCTCTCCAGGTTTGGACACCGGGCAAGCAGCACGTGAAGCTAAGGCTGGGCCGGCCACCAAGGAGCCAGAAGACTACTATACCCTGGTAAGTCTCCAAGCAAGCTAGGACCTGGAGCAACAGCGGAACTGGAGGAAAGAGGTACAGTATAGGTAACCCCACCTCGACCAGTCCTGCCTGAAGGCATCGACCCCGACAGCCTTGCAATCAGGGAAGGGTGGCACATACACTACAACGGTAGGCGCCTCGACCAAGCCAACATGAAAAGGTTAACTTCTGGGAGCCCAAACGTCTGGCAGAGCCAACGGAACGAGTCGGCATTGACCGTCCACTCAATGGACATCAGAATGAACCAGGACAGGCCGTCCGCCAGGACGTTGGATACTCCCCGGATATGAACAGCCAGGAGAGCCAAACCCAGAGAACTCTGCAAATGCATCACCTGAAGCGACCTGCCCCAAAAAGCCAAGGACTGAAGAGAACCTCCCCTCGGTTCAGACAATGAACCACCGGAGAGCAGTCCGAATGGAGCTGAATCGTCGATCCGCGAGCAACCGAACCTTCTGGAGCGACATCCACACTGCCACGAACTCCCTTACCGTACTGTGGACCCGACGGAAGGATGGACCCCACCGCCCTGGCCAGACCCGTGAGCACTGGTAACAAAACCCCAGCCAAAAGATGACGTGTCCATGAACACATCGAGCGAGGGCTCAGGGAGGTGCCAGGGCACTGAACCCCGAAAAACCCAAAGAGGAAGCCCCTGAAGGCCGGACCCAGCGATCGCGAGAGAGGCGGAAGGGACAGCCCTGAAGGAACCAGAGCAGTCGACGAAGCCACACCGGACCCGGCGTGTATACCAACACTGCAAAGTTCAAACTCCCGCATAGACCCTCGAGCAACCGGAGGGTGACCTGGGAGCCCCCCTCCCCCAGAAACAAGTGAAGGTGGGACCGCAGGCGAAGGAGAGACTCCGAAGGGAGAGAAAGAAGCGGTCTAAGAATCCCACACAAGACCCAGCCAAGACCGAACCTGAGAGGGAACCAGATGGGACTTCCGCCAGTTCATGGGAAACCTGAACCCGGCACACTGGGAAAGAACCAAATCCTGGCCAGCAGACAAGCAGACTGACTGGGAGCCCATGCTAGCCAGTCACAAGGTAGGCAAGTACCCGAACCCCTAAGAGGGGTTCAGGTACTTGAGGTCCAGGTGGACACCATCCAAGCGCCCGGCTCCAAGAGAAGCCGGACCTGGGACAGTAGTCATCCGAAAAGAGGGGCTAGAGACCCAGGGGTTCAGATGGGTTAAGTCCAGAATGAACCGCAGGTCCGCACACTGGAAACAGGCGAGAAACCCACCCGAGAGACGTTGTCGTTTCGACCACACCCAAGCGCACCCACTCAGAGATGACCTGACACAGCGCAGGAGAAGAGGCCTGCCCTGCCAGCCCCAAACCCCCAAGGGAGGAGGGGCCAACCAACGCCACTGCAGGTCATCGGAAACGACCCAAAAAGCCCACAAATCGCGAGACCAGGCATGGGCGAACAGCACAAGCCTCCCCCTTCCCATCACCGCCCGTTAATGGGACAAAATGCAAAAGGGACGGCACCCCTTACGGGAACCAGACTTCGGATTAGAGTGCACACCATGCTGACCAGAAGAAGGATCCGGAGGCGACAACCACCCTCCCCCCACCAAAACTGGCACTACCTACCTACCACAACCGCGAACACAACGCGAACAAGGGGACACAGGTGGAAACTGAGTACCCACATGAGCCACAGAGTCGTTAGAAGGAACTTTTTCAGTGTCAGTAGTTAACGGATGGAATGCATTAGGCAGTGATGTGGTGGAGGCTGACTCCATACACAGTTTTAAATGTAGATATGATAAGAGCCCAGTAGGCTCAGGAATCTGTACACCAGTTGATTGACAGTTGAGAGGCAGGACCAAAGAGCCAAAGCTCAACCCCCGCAAGCACAAATAGGCGAGTACAAATAGGTGAGTACAACGGAAGGAACCGCGAGCCCTGGCATGACCCTTCCAGGAAGAACTGCCCCCCCCCCCCAAAAAAAAAAAAACGGGCACCACCTTCCTACCACGACCCTTCCGGGAAGAATTCCCCCCCCCCCCTGGAACCCGGAGGACCAACAAGTCAGACATCGGAAGACAAGAAGCAGAAGCCGCTTGCATATACTGTGCGACTGCCTCTTCCCCAAACAGTAAAGGACAAAAGAGAAGACAACCGAAGAGCGAGGGCCCAAGCAGATTCCACAGATGAAGCCAGCACCGCCTGTCGACATGCGAGATGGGAAGCAAATAAACACCGCATCCCCCAGAATCGGTGCAAACCGCTGAAACAGAACATACGAGTCGCTGAAAACAACACGTCAGACCCCGGCACAGCCTTAACGTCTCCATATCCACCTCAAACCAATACGAGGACAGCTCAAAGGGAAAGGAACTGCAAAACAGGCCAAGGAGCCAGGAGCGCACAAGTCCTCAGCAACCAGCACAGCCGAAAGGGAAGGAACCTACACGTGAAGCTGCTGCACACCAACATCTCTAAGAAGGGCCAGAGCGAACAAGCACTCATTGAGGTGCTCAAGGTCACCCCCCAGGTAAACCTGGGAAACCATTAAATTCTCCCACCTTACAAGCGTGCGGGAATGACAGAACGCATGCCAAACATCCATAGTAAAGAAGGGACAGTCCGCTAGCCAGGACGACTCGGGAACCTCATAACGATCCCATAAGGGGGAGGAAGCCCCAAACCTGAAGGAAGCAGGATTCATCAGAGGCATAATCCGAGTCACGCAGGAGGTAAGATGCCATGGCCACCCCCACCTCATGCACCAGGATGCGGGAAGCCGAAACCCTCCGGAAGGACGGGACCAACGAACCCGAAGGGACCCTGGGAAGGACCAACACCATATCCAAGTCATACGCAGAAGGGGGAAAGGAGAAACCCCCACCTTGCAACAACAAACCCTGCTGGGAAGGAACAAAACCCCAAGCAGAGTCCAACGGACCCCAAGCAGAGCCTAACAGGCGACAAGCACCCCCCCCCCCAACGTCAATCCCTTCCCCAGCCCAATGGGCCCTCATCGCAGGCCTTGGGGTCAAGCCGTCCTCCAAGACCCCGGCCTCACAAGAAGCCGGAGCAGCCGTACAGGCAGAAATAAAGGGCGTCCACTGGTTACACCAGATGCTTCGGCAGGAGGACCTAGCTTGAATACCTTCGTCGCCAGCCCGGAAGGGGCAGTCCGAGATAGCCCGAGCCTCCACACCATCTAAACCCTGGGCCGACTCCGAAACCCTCACACTTCGGAGCCCGAACCAGAGAACCGAGAGAGAAGCAGAATGAACCACAGAAGGGGAAGTACGTTGGGCACAC
Source organism: Procambarus virginalis (assembly GCA_020271785.1). Lineage (NCBI taxonomy): Eukaryota > Metazoa > Arthropoda > Malacostraca > Decapoda > Cambaridae > Procambarus > Procambarus virginalis. The sequence goes on from WNGS01165339.1 coordinate 13,902,371, forward strand.
ACGGAACCAAGGTCGAAGCGACCAAAACCCCCAAGTCCTGGTCTCTAAACTCAAAACGAGAGTCTCGAGGCTTCCGGGTTCGCAACCAACCAACCACGTCAAAGCAACCGAAACCTAGATTACAATGACCGAGCCGCCTGTACCCAAACACCCAAATCAGAGGTCCAGGAAACCCGAGCCTTTACCAGTTTCTTATACTACCCCTACCCAGAGAAACAGAGGAGCAAGAAACCCCCCCCAAGCCGACTCCAAGGGTGGACAAGTACCGAGCAGTAAACGACAATAGGGGCAGTCCCTAAGGTGATTTGTGGAAGGAGGCCCCAAGGGCAGTACACTTACAGGCACTTAGGGATGGAGACCCCAAGCACATGCAGCCCAGTACTTGTGAATATACTCCCAACTCGCACACCACCGACTTTTAGCAATCTGAAGTAGTCCGGAGCTGCAGGTACACAACTGAAGCCCACCGACATCAGCCAAGAACTGGCAGGCTTGAGTAGCCAGTGGAAGGTCTGGGGCTCCCCCCCCCTTCCCCTCCTGGGAGTGGGGGAGTGGAGAGTGGAGGATTGGCATTGGTAACGAGATGACGTCATGCTAGTTTGCTCGTTTATTCTTCATGGAGTTCTATCCATTTGTTTGGCTTTTATAGCAATTCTTAGCCAGAATTGGGGGGGGGGTGTTTTGGGGCACTTATCTTTCTGGGTGCCTGACCCCGATCGATGGCAGACAGTACTTCTAAACTATATATAAAATGTCTATTGGCCATTACTCCTTGTGCGCCTCTGAGGACAGGGAGGGGAGGGGCCAGGTTCTGGTTTGTGGTCCCTGGTAGGACTAGAACTCCATGTACATTGACTGATGCCCAAAGCTAATACTCCCTATCAGCCCAGATAGTTCCGGGAGCTGAAGGAGCTCCCCCCCAGAAAATTAACTCTTCTACCTATTTTCATGCATGAACCTTATAGTACCAGTTATCACATCTATTTACAACAGCAAAATATGAAAACAACCACTACCATAAAATGTATATCTGTCTTGTCCATTACCATAATAATTTTCTTGCTACAGCACTGAGATGTAACCTATCCTGGTTATTATTTATCATTTTTAAATTCTACCTACTTGCTTGTATATTGCCAACGTTCCCCTTGAACTACCAACCTGTGCATTCTTTGTGTTGCAATTTTCACCATTTGCCAATAGTGTGTTAGAGAATCTACCAAGAGCTTCACTTATTGTTATAGAAGGAAATAAAGAAAAAAAGACCAAGATAAAAAGAGAACACTCACTATTTTCCTACCACCCTCACTGTCTTCCCACACAGAAGATCTAGTAAAGACTAATTTTATACCACTGACAGTATGGTTTAAAAGAAACGGCATATGCTAGGAACCTAGTCAAGTTCTATGTCAAGCTTGACAAGATACAGCAGAGGTAAAGGATGGGTGAACTGCAGCTTATATTGCTCTCTTACTATCTTGAACGTACGTTAAAACGAGGAGGCTATCCTTGACATTATAAACTACCAAATCTGAAGTGTTGTTACTAGGTGTGCAATTGTGATGTGAACAGTAGCTCTTCAAATACCTTCAACTTTCATCAATTTAACTGTGCTAAAATGAAAAAACATACTTTAATCTCTGCCCTGCACACTGTTTATGACATCACTGATGGCAAATATAAATAAAACATTAATAGTAAATAAATGTACAGTAATTATATTACATATTATAATAATAAATATATTATATATATATATATATATATATATAAATATATATAATATATATATAATATTATATATATATATATCCTATATAATATATATTATATATATATATATTATAATGTAATATAATTACTGTACATTTATTTATTATTAATGTTTTATTTATATTTGCCCATCAGTGATGTCATAAACAGTGTGCAGGGCAGAGATTAAAGTGTGTGTTTTTAGCATTTTAGCACTATACATTCCTTATTCATATGGGGAGGTAAAATGGTTGGGGGGGGGCATGTTTTACTTTGACTCTTGACGCTATGAAATCACTGACTTCAGACATCAATTCATAAAATTCCTGCAACAATTGCTCCAGGAGGGTCATACAGGCCATTCAAGCAATGGAAGTTAACCGTTTAACTGTGCAACGCGCCTCCTGGTATTTGTATTTTTCACGTTCCATTTAAAAGTGGCGCGCGGTGACGCGGGTATGGAATGTATGCCTGGGGCCCCCCAGTGATCGTCCGCCATCTTGAAAAAATTCCCAGCATGCCCCGCGGCCATGGGGAGCCCCAGTTTCCAAGCAGCAACCATGTCTGACGCATCGTCAACGAGCTCCCGCTCCACGGTAACTCGTGGTCATGGAAAATGACCGAGGAGGAGATACGCGATATTTTGTATGATGACCTTGACTGATGATCCAGAGAGAGACATGACACAGAGGTCTGATATGAGTGCGGGACAGATGGAAGATGGAGATGGAGAGAAGTGCAGTTAAAAGCTCTGTACCTCAGGGTACAGTCCTTGCACCGCTGCTTTTCCTAATTCTCATATCAGATATAGACAAAAATACAAGTCACAGCTTCGTATCATCCTTTGCAGATGACACAAAAATCAGTATGAAAATTACCTTGGCTGAAGACATTGAAAAACTTCAAGCTGACATTAATAAAGTTTTCGATTGGGCATCAGAAAATAACATGATGTTTAACAGTGATAAATTCCAGGTACTCAGGTACAGTAAAAATGAGGACCTTAAACATAATACAGGGTATAAAACACAATCAAATGTACCCATAGTAGGAAAACAGCAAGTAAAGGATTTGGGAATAATGATGTCTGACGACCTAACGTTTAGGGAGCATAACCAAGCAAATATTGCGACAGCCAGAAAAATGATAGGATGGATTACGAGAACTTTCAAATCCAGGGATGCCATCACAATGGTTGTACTCTTCAAGTCACTTGTGTTGTCCCGTCTTGAGTACTGCTCAGTACTCGCTTCCCCCTTCAGAGCAGGAGAGATTGCTGAAATAGAGGGAATACAGAGAACATATACGGCACGCATAGACGCGATAAAGCACCTAAATTATTGGGATTGTCTCAAAGCTCTCCAAATGTACTCACTAGAAAGAAGACGAGAGAGATATCAAATAATAAACACCTGGAAGATACTGGAGAGCCAAGTACCAAATCTACACAGTAAAATAACATACTGGAGTGAACGATATGGAAGGAAATGCAGAATAGAACCAGTGAAGAGCAGGGGTGCCATAGGCACAATCAGAGAACACTGTATAAACATCAGAGGTCCGCGGTTGTTCAACACCCTCCCAGCAAGCATAAGAAATATTGCCGGAACAACTGTGGACATCTTCAAGAGGAAACTAGATTTATTCCTCCAAGGAGTGCCGCACCAACCGGGCTGTGGTGGGTATGTGGGCCTGCGGGCCGCTCCAAGCAACAGCCTAGTGAACCAAACTCTCACAAGTCAAGCCTGGCCTCAGGCCAGGCTTGGGGAGTAGAAGAACTCCCAGAACCCCATCAACCAGGTATCAACCAGGAAGTGGATGATGTGACGAGCGTGTACGATACACGTGCCTTGCCCGGCCTTCCTCGTCGCCCTGGATCAACACTTATCACCACCACCGCCATGTGTGTTCCCAGACGCAAGTTTATTCAGTGACAGTACATGTGACTAATCTTTCTCGAACTTCAGTGACATTGGCTCCGATACGAGTAGTGTGGACGACCCGAGTACTAGCAGCGGGGGTGGTACCAGGTGGGGTTTTGCTGCCTCTGCAACACGTCGAGGAAGGCGGCAGTGTGTCTCGCAGCATGATGACAATGGGCCCTCAACATCACATGTTCGTGGTAGGCCTGCGGTACGTAAATCTGCCTCGGCACCAAGCATACCCTCACGCAGCTCCATCAGCAGACAACGTAGCCGTCGTTTTGGTGCTCGTGGTGGTGTTGGCCATGGTGTCGGCGCTAACACCAAACCCCCTGGTGTACTTGTGTGAGAGGATTGCGCCACATTTGTCCCTCAAATACCAACGTTTGATGATACCGATGTTGGTGTTACAGAATTATTCCCGTATACCAGTGATGATATGGCGGACATGGAATATTTCCAGTCATTTTGACAACGTATTCATGACGCATCTTGTGACAAACACATACACTCACAGCCTCAGACGGCGGCATATTATCTGCCTCACGCAATGGAAGGACACGACAATCAACGAAATGTACGTGTTTCTGGCACTCTGCATGATGATGAAGCTCTTAGAGAAAGCTGTCGTCCAGGACTATTGGAAGAAAGACAGCCTTGTTCCATCGACCGTGTTCAACCAGTATGTCGCGGGATAGATTCCTCTTGATTCTCAGGTGCCTGCATTTCGAGAATAATGTAAATGAGGACAGACAACAGACTGTGGAAGGTACGGAAGGTGTTCAGTGACTTGAGAGGGATGTTCAGGGATTATTTTGTACCTGGACAAAATGTGGTTATCGATGAATCACTTTTACTGTTCAAGGGCAGACTGGCAGTCAAGCAGTACATCCCTACAAAGCGGCACCGTTTTGGACTGAAGTTTTTCATGTGCCACTGAGACTGGTATCGTCCTGGACATTATCTTTTATTCGGGGACACAAGTCGACATACCAGCTCAAGATGAACACGGGTTCTCTGGCAGTGTCATAAAACCCCTGATGGAACCATTGCTGAACAGGGGGCATATACTGTTCACCGACAACCATTACACCAGCCCCCTGTTGACCAGATACCTCCTTGTCGACAACACCGGCGTATGTGGAACTGTGAAGGTCCTCGGGAAGGAAATTCCAGTGTTCTGTATAGGTATAGCCGTGGGTGAGTGCCAGCTGCACAAGTGTGACAATATGCTGTCAGTGCGGTGAAAGGACAGACGCGAGGTGAATATGCTGACAACGATTCACACCGGTGCCATGGCGGACAGTGGGAAGGTCCACTTTCAGACGCGCAACCCCATGTATAAGCCGGACTGTCAGACTATAACGTGAACATGTGCCTCATCAATAAATGTGACAATGCTTGCTGGTGTGGAATGCGCGCACAGGTCTGTGAAGTGGATGAAAAAGTAGTTCTTCCATCTCATAGATGTTGCAGTGCTCAACTGCTTCAATATGTACCTAGTAAAGTCTGGCAGGAAACCGTCTATACATACCTTCAGTGCCCACATTGTGTCACAGCTGCTGGTAAAGTATGACAAGGAGGGCTCTGTTGTACCGCGCGGGGTGCAAGCAACAATGCCACACGCAGCTCCAGACAGATTGCAGGGTAATGAGAACTTCGGGGTACACATGCTCGAGTATATGCCAGGCACAGCATCACAGGAGAAGGGTAAACGTGCATGTATAGTATGCAGGAACACTACCCGCAGAGAACAAAAGCGAAGATGCATCAGCACCTGGTGTGTGGAGTGCAAGATGCCACTATGCCCCGTTGGCTGTTTCGCAGCATATCACACACTCGGGGAGTACCGAGTGTGTGTATATACTGTAGTGTGTGATACTGTACAGTGTGTATATATAATGTAATTATAAATATATAAGCATGATACATTGAAAATACGTGCAGGATAAGTAAGTGTTTGTGATGCACGTAACAGTGTCTATGGACGGTATGTATATACTACTGCCATAATATAGTGTACATGTTCACCATACATTGGATCGGCACGTAAAATCTAATAAATTGTATTTGGAACTGTGTACAAAAAATGAACAAAAATATATCGCGGCAGCGCACGCATCCCGCCCCGGGCGCCCTACTGGCCCAAGGAGCTTGCGCCACAGGGAATGATGGCGTCACACCACCTTACGGACCCCGCAGCAGCCAAAGTACAATTTCGAAATTCCATTGCTATACCCAAATTCAGGGAGGAGTTTTTGACACTTTCAAAACAAACAAAATTTTTCCCAAGAATTTATTTCCTGCTCACTGGGGGGGGGGGGGGATGTCACATTTGGAGGCCGCGCAGTTAAGGGGTTAATAAGGTAAAGGAAAAGCAGGTAGCACAACCCACAAGACCAAAGAGCCAGAGCTCAACCCCTGCAAGCACAACTAGGTGAGTACAAGACCTGGGCTGAAGCTGCAGTGGTGGTGTACACCTTGCCCTATGAATACTCACTAGTTCACCAATTTCAAGTTGAAGACACGTCCAACTTTTCATTTCCCCTTCTGATTACTGGTTTAAGATTTTACTTGCTTCATTGTAGAAATATTCATTCACATATACACTTTGCTTTAATGCAATCTTTTTCAGCTGGGGGGAATCTGTCCTTGCAGACCAACTTTCAGAAACGCTATTTTCATTTTATCTTTGCAAGCCACAATGAGTCAAATTGTAGTTCACACATTTTAAGGTGGTCTGGTAACTGTCTCCACATTAATTTCTGTGGGGTTGTTAAATATAAGAAGACAGTTTCTGTTTTTGAAAGTAAATCTTCTCAAACTCACTGAATAAATGTAGAATTGTTATCAACAAAACATGAAATGTCAATCACTATGAGTTCCCGACAAGTGTGCAAGATAATTCTTAAACACATTGAACCGATTCAGATTCTTGCCGAAAGGTTCAACGTGTTCAACTAGTCGAGAAATATTTTCTTATTTGCCTTGTAAGCAAATTCATGTTGGGTGAAAGATCTTTAAAATGCCAGGGAGAAAAAAAGTATCTTTCAACCAAATTTGAGGCATCAGATCACTTCGGCCATTCATGTTGATGGAAAAGGAAAGGACATCTTCCCAAACAGCAAAAAAATATGGGAGCCTTTTTCCAGCTCTGCCACCTGATACTCTAGTGTAGTGGTAGGTCACTATTTTGCCTTCACTTCAAGATGAGAGATGAATTTCCATTATCTGACATTACCTCCTCTGATTTAAATCACATACACATCCTTAAGAACCACAGATACTTAAATTTTAGAATAAACCAACATGTTAATATGAATGCTTGCTGGCCACAAAAAGATCAACCCAGTCACAAGTAGGCCACAATGGAACCACTCTGCAGCTGAAATGCTTCAGTTTTTAATGCACCTTAAAAATACTCAATGTGTATACACTTGCTTACTTAGTTAATAAATTTGCTAAGCCATGAATTCAAATTTGAAAATTAGGAGTCTTTCAACAAGCACAAGTAATGGCAAGAAAAAAAATATGAGCACAAGTAAAAGGGATAAATAAAATAGAGTAAATTTATCAACATCTCAATACAGAAGGGATATGCAGTAGACCAGTATGTAGGGCTGCAGTACGAGTAGTATACAACAATCAAAAGAAATGGGCTCCCCTTTCACTTTACCCATTACCAGTACTAGTGTTTCAATGGATGACAAAGTCAATAGGTCAACTATTCATTATAAAAAAAAAAAAAAAAAAAAAAAAAAAGTTTCACAATAATTCTCAAAAATATCAAAATGTATAATTCAACATCTATTTACCTATTTGGCGTACAATTAGCTGATGACACGATATTAAGTAATGTTGAATTAGCCACTGGCATGACAGGAGAGAGAATCTTCTGCGCTAAAGGCCCATCAAACTCGTCCAGTTCCTCTGCACTCTCGTATTCAGATTCTAAACCAAAAATCAAGGATGTATTATCCAACCCATCAGATATAGGACAAAAAATAAAGTACATGAATGTAAACCCTAAATAACTGACAAATTTAGCACTTCAGATTGTACACAATTGTCTCATTACACCTGCAGAATCTTTTCTTTATATTTATAGATAGGAAAATATTTAATAGAAAAAGTGTGTTTACAGAAAACAGTTCACTCCAAATAACAAATTGAGTGAAGACTAATCAAGAAAGTTGGATTAAGATAGCCTACTAGTCGCCATGATTACACGAACTACAGAAGATTCTAATTTTTGAAATACCTTACAAGTACTGGCCAAATAGTTTCAATCAATACACAGTAGATAATATCCTCCCCAATTTACAATGATAAAATATAAAAATAGTGATCAAGATAAAGGCTTTGTACAATATTTCACTCGGGTTATTGAAATACTGCAATAGAATTACAAACCTTTATACCAATGGGCACTTCATCTCATTAAGAGTAAATGTTTAAGAAAAAATTACATGCACTGAGTGGTGAAAGAGATCAAGTAATGTCACAACAGGTTATTGACTTTACAAAATACATCAGAACCATTTTTACATAACGTTAGACATATTACTAAATACTGTATATAAAACTAAAAATTTCAGATTGGCACCTGTAAAAACTCATTACAGCAGTTATCTTTAAGACTTGCCTAAACAGTGTCACCATATTAATACTTTCAGTTATAAGTACTTCTGCTTCCATTACATTAACGTAGAAAAGCTATTCAATGAACCCCAAATCGGTGTTCCGTCGCTCTTTTGTTGGGCAAATGGTAACTCTTAATATGCCTCCAGTCGTGTTTTTAATGATTTTTGTAGATGGGCGCAACATTGTAACAAGTAGCAAGAGGAATGGGGACAGCTATTTACCATGTTTAAAACCAAATTATGTTTCATATAATTTTTAAAATTCCACTTTTCGTTCACTAATACGAGTCCTCCTTTTACCTTTGAAAATGAAATTTCAAGGCAAGGGTTATGGGAAATATGCTAGATGTCATTAAATCTCTACAGGCAGGTTCTCTTGGTAGTTCTTTATACAACAGCTTGAAATTAAAATTTCACTGCAATCAGGCCATAGAGCATGGGAAATATTAAGGCATGAGTAGTAGCACTTTTACGGCTCCAATCACATTTCCGATTTTTGTAAATGGACTATATTACAACAGTTGGAGCCTTAGAAAAGCCATTTATATTTAGAACCAAATTCTATGGTTTTCCATTTTGTGTTGGCAAGGTTTTCATTCACTCGGGTATGGCCCTGCTACCTTTTGAAAACTAGTTTTAAGATAAGCTAAATGTGGTTAAGTTTTTTTGGCAGACATGTTCACTTAGTAGCAGTTTATTAGCTTGAAATAAAAAAATTTGGCTAAATGAAATTAGCCCACGAGATGTGGGAATGCATCCCGGAGGCATCTCCAGTTGCATCAAATACCCCACTGCGGCAAATTGGGGTTTGTCTCATAATTAGTTGAACTGAGGTTGTACTGCATGTGAAAATAATTATTTTCCATGGGTAATGTCAATTCTTAATTGCCTTCAGCTCCAACATGCAGAAAAATGCTATTCCTCTCAAACCTTGCTTTGATCTTTCCCTTAAGACAGCTTAGGGAAGATGTCTAAGGTACCTTAAGGCTATCGTCAACAGCTGTGACAAATTGTCCCGGCTCTAGAGAAGTGGTCTAGTTTTCAACTTTTGAAGACATCTTACCTAAGCTGTCCAATTGCAAAGAAAGCAAAGTTTGAGTCACTGATTTAGTAATAATCATTTTCTATAATTTGGTGGTATAAGCAATTGGAAAATAACACTAAACAGGGTTAAAAATTATGTTAATGTTATTAAACAAGAGATTTTAAAAAGGCTACAATTATAAAAGTTTAATCTGATAACTATCAATGGGTTACTGCTTAGTTAACATTACATACCAAGTACAGTACTGTACTTCATTACATAACTGGCTGCCAGAAATAGTTACAAACCTGAGTCCGCCAAGCTTGCAGTTGCAATCTCACGGAATTTCGCGACACCTCGATGAATAGGCTTTTTGACTGGCAATTTGATTCTGAAGTGAAAGGTTATGTACAATTAAATATGGAAGGACTGGATGAAACATTAAAGGAAAGTTAAATTATCCTATGGTTATGAAAACTTGTTTGGTCCTAACCTCAACAAGGGTCAAAATGCAATGAGAGTCATAAGCGTGGAGACAATGCGGTAAGTGGAGTACCACCAGGAGCTAATCTTTGAGGCAATCCTTTGTCATATACATCAACAACAATATCACAACCATAATTAAATTTGCAAAGGACACCAAGACCTATGATAAAGTAGGAAGTGAAAACGATACAAAGGCCTTATGAAGAGCTACCTGAACTCCACAAAGTCAAAAGAGTGGCAAATGCTTTTTAATATTGAAAAATGAATGACCTTGCATGTAGAACATAATGTACATCACATAACACTATTGTCCATTTTACTTCAAAAGGGTTGTAACTGCTTCAACAATGCGACAACACTAAATGTGAGCAAAGCATCTAAGACCAGGTACACTTTACGAGATAAGGATCCTACTGTGGGGAGATCCTTATTGGCCAATTAAGAACCTTAAGCACCACCGTAAGAGGATGTTTGCCAGATGTCTCAACAGTGTACACAAAGTCAGCTATCTGGACTATTGCTAGTGCATGGAACGAAGTAAAGCTAATAATACAGAAATGGTTGGAGAAAACTTTGGTCTGCATCAGGTCTGTTTCCCGAGGACAATAACGAGGCAGATTCTGAAGGATCTAGGGGCCTATTGAAATGCTCATGTGATTTGGAGCATTCTATGTCTGCCATCAACTGGGTCTGGTACCCAGAAAGGTAAGCATCCCAAAACAAACCCCTATCCTGGTTGAAACTACTATTGTAAGTCAAACAGGTGGACAGAACCCAAAGAAGTCAAACAGGTGGATAGAACCCAAAGAAAAACAAGCAAACAAGCATGACGTCACCATGTTGCTGCGCTCCCGTCTGCACGGCCCCCCCCCCTCCCCAGAAGGGGGAGAAACAAAACACGCGAAAAACTGCCGACCTGAGGGAAGGAAGGAGGGATGAAAGGGAGCCTCCGGGTCTTGCCCAGAAAATGCAGTTTCATTACATTCAATATTGGTTTTCTGGGGGGGGGGGGGGAGCCCCTTCGACTCCTTAGAACTATTTACCAAAAGATGAAAACAAGAGGGACTTATCCAGGTGGTGGTTGGCACTTGCCTCTCAATGCAAAGTCGAGACAACTGGCTACAACCGCCCACCCAAAGCAACACAGGCCCAACTAGGCCCCGGGACACTGAGCAGGTAGTGCGCAGCCAGGACTCTGGTCAACTGCCAAAAGCCCCACGCCCGAATGTCAGCCCAAGACATGTTACCGAAGATGGCAGAAAGAGCCACAAACTAATGATCATGGGCACGGGGAGAGACCGCAGGCTGACCAGACCGAATAACCATAAGGACGCCCTGGGAAACCCAAACCCCGGGACAGGGAAGCAGGAAAAACCGGATCAACTCTTAAGCGTGTCCCCGGACACAGAAGCCGTGGCGCGCAAATAACAGCGGAGAGCTGCAACCGGACAACACATGATGCACCCCCGTCCTGACTAACCAAGCATCAACAACCCAAGGACCCCCCTCCGGATAGCAGCTGTTTCATACTTTGCCAGAAAAGGAGACGGCTGCAAACGAACAAACCTATCACCAGAGCCAAAAAGAGCAGAAATCCCTGTGCCGTAGGAGAGCATGAAGCTCCCCGACCCAACCCCCAGAGGCCAATGCCAATAAGAAAAAAAAGAGAGACTTTGAAAAAGTCCTGAACTGAAGGGGGCCACTACAAACCAAAGAGGAGAGAGAAAAGAGCAACCGGCCCAACAACCAGGCCAACTCAGGTGGCACATGAGTAAGCCAAAGGTGAAACAATGCCCAAGTAAGCTTGCGGAACCGAGCAGGAGTGACATCCACCCAAGCGCAAGGTGAAGCGGCTCTGCCACCGCCGCACAATACGAGGTGACAGTATTCGGCATAAGATGATTCCTGAAACAACCAAGAGAAAGGACAAAGCAACCCTGTCAGAAATAGAAGACTACCTATGAAGAGAAGTGCCAAAAGGAATGCCAGGAAACTTCATACTGCCGCCAAGACAGAACTCGCAGATGGGACACCAACAAAGCCACCTGATCACTATACAAGTGGCGATACGCAACCGGGTGACCCGGGAGCCCCTCAGGAACAGACGAAGGCGGGAACGCAGGTGGAGCAGAACACGTGTCAAGACGACCAGATGCAAGGAGCAGAAGAGGAGACCGAAAGAACCAGATACCGGACCGGACCAATCTGCTGAAAGGCCCTTGGGTTCAGACACCGAGCAAACAACGTCTGAAAACAAGGCTGGGGTGGCCACCAAGGGGGCCAACAGGACTACTCTCCCCTGGGAAGTCTCCAAGCGAGCCAGGACCTGGAGTAACAACTGAACTGGGAGGGGGGGGGGGGAAGAGATACAGGTAACCCCACCTCGACCAGTTCAGCTGAAAGGCATCGAACCCGATGGCCTCGCTGTCGGTGAAGGGTGCCACATACTGGAAGATGCCTTGACCAGGCCGATACGAAGAGGTCCACCTCCGGGCGCCCAAACATCCGGCAAAACCAAAAGGAACGAGTCATCGTCGTCAACCGTCCATTCTATGGACAGGGGAATGAAACGGGACAGGCCGTCCCGCCAGGAGACTTGACAACCCCCTGGATATAAACCACCAGGAGAACCAAACCCCGAGAACTAGGCAGACGAGTCACCCGAAGCGACCAGCCCCAAAGAGCCAATAACCATATCAACACCCCCCCCTCTCGGTTCAGGCAATGAACACCAGGGAGCAGTCCGGATAGAGGCGAATCGGCAATCCACAAGCGGCACAAATCCTCCGAAGCGAAAGCCACACCACCGCGAACACCTGCTTTGTGATTCTGGCCACTGGTGAGCACTGGTCACAAAGCCCCAGCCGAAAGACGATGCATTTGTGAACACATCGAGTAAGGGCTTGGGTAGACGCCACGGCACTGAACCCCGAAAGACCCGAAGAGGAAGCTGGCGACACAGCGGCAGACACATCCCCGAAGGAACCAGAACAGCCGTTTTAAGCCAGACCCAACCAATGGGTAGACCAGCAAGGCGAAGTTCAAATTCCCGCACAGCCGCTCGAGCAACCGACGAGTGACCCGGGTGTCCCCAAAACCAGCTGAAAGCAGGATTGCAGCCGCAGAAACGCCGCTGGAGGAAGAGAAATGAAAGAGGTCCGAGTCCCACACAAGACCCAATCAAGTTCGAACGTGAGAGGGAACCAAATGGGACTGCCTCCAGTCAACCCATCCTCAACTCAAGTCCATTCCATCTAACGGTCGACCCCACAGACATTTATAAATTTTAACATGCTGTTCATTCAAAAAAGGAATTTTCTCAAGTATAAATTAATGTTATAATATATTAGCATATTGTGTATATATAGGCATAGCATAGGTTAGGTTAGGTGTTTATGTTCTGTTGGCAATTATTTGTATTTGTAGTACGTGGGTGAAGCATTTATAGCGTTGTGATTCGAACAAACTTCGTCAGTGAAGCACTTGTTCCGGATATGTTCAAACGTCAGCAGTTGTGAGTCGTGTAAACCGCTTTTCATTCATAAACAGGGGGTTTGGCGTGTGCATGGAATCACTTTTGGATCTTTGTTTGGAGGACGGGCTGGATTATTTGTAGTATGTGAGTGAAGCATTTACAGCGTTGTAGTTCGAACAAAATTCATCAGTGAAGCACTTGTTCCGGAACTGTTCAAACAAAATCAGTTGCGAGTCGTGTGTAAACTTTTTTTTATTTAATTCATAAACGGGGTTTGGCGGGTGCATGGAATCACTTTTGGGTCTTTGGAGGATGGGTTGCTCCATTTTACCAAAAATCCGAACCTGGCGAGCTGGGAAAGAACCAAATCCCTGGCGAGCAGACAGACCAGCCAGTCGTCAAGGTAAGCCAAAACCCGACCCCCAACATATGCAAACGGGTCACCACAACCCAGGTAAGGCGTGTAAAAACGAGAGCCGCCCCACAACAAAACCGAGCCTGTCCCCTGAACCTCAGATGAATCGGGATGTGCCAATACATGTCATGGAGGTCCAGGGACATCAGCCAAGCGCCCGGATCCAAAAGCAGCTGGACCTAGGACAGTGTTCATCTGAAAGGAGGGGGCAAAAGACCCAGGGGTTCAGACGGGGCTAGTCCAGAATAAACCTCAGATCCGCAGTGTCCCGTTTTGGAACTGGAAACAGGTGGAAAACCCATCTGAGGGACGCCGTCGTTTCGACCACACCCAAGCGTACCCACTCTGGGATGACCCGATAGAACGCAGGGGAAGAGGCGCCTACCCTGCCAGCCCCCCAAGCCCGAGGAGCAACCGTCCAATGCCACAGCAGGCAGTAGGAAATGACCAGACATGCCCACGAATCGTGGGACCAGGCCAGAGCAAACGGCACGAGCTCCCCCCCTCCCCCTGTCAATGGGATGAACCGCGAAAGGGCTTCTTGAGGTTATCTTGAGATGATTTCGGGGCTTTAGTGTCCCCGCGGCCCGGTCCTCGACCAGGCCTCCACCCCCAGGAAGCAGCCCGTGACAGCTGACTAACACCCAGGTACCTATTTTACTGCTAGGTAACAGGGGCATAGGGTGAAAGAAACTCTGCCCATTGTTTCTCGCCGGCGCCTGGGATCGAACCCAGGACCACAGGATCACAAGTCCAGCGTGCTGTCCGCTCGGCCGACCGGCTCCCCATGCTGATGATAAGGCTGATGATCCTTACAAAAGCCTGACCGACTCTCAAAGAGATCACTGCGCCGACCAGACGTCAACAGCTAATCAGGAGCTGCCGGTCCCGAATCTGACACTACTCGGCCAGGGCTTGAGCAGATTCCAAAGAGTGGACGAGCACCGCCTGTCGGTATGCAACGCGAGAACCAACGAATAGAGACCCTCTTCCTTCAAAATTGTTGCAAACAACTTCAACAAGACAGCAGATGCCGAGGCAAGAGCACTGTATGCTGGCCTGGAACCCAGCTCCTCCACATCTTCCTCAAGTCAGTACGAAGACAGCTCCAGCAGGGAAAAGTGCAAGACCAAAGTCAAATGACCACGGGCACACAAATCCTCAGCTACCAAGGACCCCGTTAGGGAGGGAAACAGCACTTGGCCGACATTGCGATGAAGCACACATTAAGGTGCTCCAACTCACCCCCCCCCCCCCAGTTAAACATGAATGACCATAGTAAACTCCTGCCACTCAAGTGTGCAGGTTCGACAGAACACATGCCATGCCCCTAATGAAAAGAAAGGGGAATCTGCCACCCAGGAAGACTCTGGCACCTCATAATGCACCCAGTAAGGAAAAATGAGAGGAGCCAAACTTAAAAGATGGATCCATTATAGAGGCGTAATCCGTGTCTCGCAGGAGGTAAGCTGCAATGGCTTCCCACACCTCCCTAGGTGGGATACAGGAAGCCAAAAACTTCCAGAAAAAGTGAACCGAGGTAATTAAGGGAACCAGGAACCAAATCCTGGGAGGAGCCGAACTCATATCAAACTCGTACAGGGAGGGAAGGGGGGATAGGAAAACCCCTTCCCTTGTAACAAGCCCCGTGCTGAGGGTACCAACACCCAAGCGGAGTCAAACAGGGCCCACGCCCTCCCCCCCTACAAATCAACTCCTCCCCCTTCCCCAGGATCCTCCACGTCAGGACCCGGGGCAGAGCCGTCCTCCAAACCCCCTGCTTCAGGAGAAAAGGCAGAGTCCATCGGAAAAGCACGAAGAAACCATGAACACAAAGGAACATGCTCGAATGCCTCCGCCGCCGATCTGGAAGGGGCAGTCACTGAAGCTGCCAGTCTCTCACCATAAAGAAAGCCCTGCCCGAATCCAAAACCCTCAGACATTCGGGAGCTGGGAGCTTGGGGGGGGTGGGGAGAAAGAGCAGGAGGAACTACAGTAGGGAAAGGACTAGGGGGGGGGGCACGAACGAAACCAAAGTCAAGGCAACTAACACTCCCAAGCCCGGGTCCCTATAACCAAAGCGGGGCAGCCTCGGGATATCCAGAAAGGCAACCAACCTAGCACACGTTGCAGCAACCTAAACCTCGCATGCAATGCTGAAGCTGCCTGCACCCAAATATCAATAGCAGTGGACTGTGTGAAATTGAGCACAAGCAAGGAACACCACTTGCAGGACTCCGGGTCAAATGTGTTATCGACCCAATGGGCAGCATGACGGAGGCAAAAACGGTAGGTGTCACCCCGAGACAAGGGAACAGAGCAACCAGCAAGCTCGCACGAAGCAAGATGGGACTCAGAGGAAGCATCCATTGAACCAAAGAGCCCCAATGGGGGTTTTCAGAGCCCTTAATCTGACTGCTAAGGGAAGCCCAGGCAAGGTTTTGCTAACCGACTATCCCAAAACTACCTAACAAACAAAATGCTGAACCCCTGCAACGTGTGCAATCACGGGGACCTAGCAGAGGGACACCCAAATACTGTAATACAAATGAACCTACAGCCACTCCAGGCAATTCCCCCCCCCCCAGGAAAAAAAAGCAAAAGCAAAAGCACAACATCTCCAGGAGGAACAGAACTGGCCGCTGTGCATATTACAAGACAGCTGCACAGTACCTTGCACCCCACCAGCAACGATACTACCTCCTACCCAAGGCCAAACAGCAGTAGGAAAAACCCCAACTGAACCCAAGGGTAGGCAATCACCAAGCAGCTAAAGAACTCTGCGGAGCCAGTTCCCGAACAGTATGTAGAAGTTAATCCCAAACTGCAAGGGCACTACTTACAGGGCACCTAGGGAAGGTGACCCTAGGCGCACGCAGCCCAAGTACTTATGGAATAACACCTGGCTCACACACCACCACAATGCAGCACAACACTGCTCAAAGTTTGGAGTCAGTGTTGACTGACCGGCACCCAACAGCAACCTCAGAACTCGGTCGGGTAGCCAGCATTGGAGATCTGATTGACTGGCACCCAACAGCAACCTCAGTACACGGTCGGGTAGCCGGCATTGATCTGGGAGAGCTGATTGACCGGCACCCAACAGCAACCTCAGAACTCGGTCGGGTAGCCGGCATTGGAGATCTGGGAGAGCTGCATACACAATGGCGCCGCGACTACGGTGACATGCTTGTTTGCTTGTTTTCCAATTGGAGGAGTTCCAATTGCTCGCTTGGCTTTTGGTTTGCACTTTTTAACCAGCTGGAGTTTGTTTTGGGATTCCTACCTTTCTGGGCACCTGACCTGGTAGATGGCAGATATAAACTGCTTCCAACTACATGGGGGTAGTTGAAAATGAAAATATTTTAGATTTGGTCTTTACGAACAACGAAGACATTATCAGACATTATGACATCAGATACCACATATTCAGATCACAAGCTCATTGAAGTGCAAACGACCATCAATACTCAGAATAGACCTAAAACGTTGATAAAGCGAGAGGGGCTATTCAGTAAATTCAATTTTAATAATAAAAGGATAGACTGGGAGATAATAAACAGGGAACTTACAAACATTCCATGGGAAACTGTTTTAAGTAATACAAGTCCTACAGAAGGAATAGAAAAACTGACTTCGGAAGCGTATCAAGTCTGTCTGAAACATGTTCCCTTGAGGAAAGCCAGAAAGAGATCTAACGTAGAAAGAGAACGCAGATGACAGTATAAACGCAGGAAAAAAATAACAGAACTGCTTATGCAGACACGAATTTCCCGTCAAAGAAGGAATAATTTAAATAGGGAGATTGAAGAAATCGAGCGGAAATTGAAACACTCATATGAAACTGAAGAAAGGCAGTTAGAACAGAAAGCAATTCAGGAAATAAAGAAAAATCCAAAATATTTCTTCTCATATGCGAAATCAAAAGCAAAAACCACTGCCAGTATTGGACCTATTCGTACAAGTGAAGGTTCATACACGGAGGATGACAAAGAAATTAGTGAAATCCTAAAAAAGCAGTATGAGGACATGTTTAGCACTCCAATAAACAACATGAAAGTGGAAGATCCAGATAATTTCTTTATGCGGGATATTCAAACCCCTGTAAATATAACTGATATCAACACGAGCGCACTAAATTTTGAAAGAGAAATTGAAAACATGCCCATGCACTCGGCCCCAGGTCCAGACTCATGGAATTCAATATTTATAAAGAAATGCAAAGTGCCGGTAGCACAGGCACTCAGTATAGTGTGGAGGAAGAGCTTGGACACGGGGGAGATACCAGATGCACTTAAAGTAGCAGACATAGCCCCTCTACACAAGGGAGGGAGCAAAGCATTGGCAAAGAATTATAGACCAGTTGCACTAACATCGCACATCATAAAAGTATTTGAGAGAGTGATTAGGAGTCAGGTCACCAATTTCATGGAGACCAATGACCTTCACAACCCAGGCCAACATGGATTTCGAGCGGGAAGATCGTGCCTCTCACAGCTACTTGAGCACTACGACAAAGTCACTGAGGCATTAGAAGAAAAACAGAATGCTGATGTGATATACACGGACTTCGCAAAGGCTTTCGATAAATGTGACCATGGCGTGATAGCACACAAAATGAAGTCAATGGGAATAACCGGTAAAGTAGGACGCTGGATACTCAGTTTTCTGTCAAACAGGACTCAGCGAGTAACGGTCAACCATATAAAATCTAGTCCAAGTGCAGTTAAAAGCTCTGTACCTCAGGGTACAGTCCTTGCACCGCTGCTTTTCCTTATTCTCATATCAGATATAGACAAAAATACAAGTCACAGCTTCGTATCATCCTTTGCAGATGACACAAAAATCAGTATGAAAATTACCTCGGCTGAAGACATTGAAAAACTTCAAGCTGATATTAATAAAGTTTTCGACTGGGCATCAGAAAATAACATGATGTTTAACAGTGATAAATTCCAGGTACTCAGGTACGGTAAAAATGAGGACCTTAAACATAATACAGAGTACAAAACACAATCAAATGTACCCATAGTAGGAAAACAGCATGTAAAGGATTTGGGAATAATAATGTCTGACGACCTAACGTTTAGGGAGCATAACCAAGCAAATATTGCGACAGCCAGAAAAATGATAGGATGGATTACGAGAACTTTCAAATCCAGGGATCCCATCACAATGGTTGTACTCTTCAAGTCACTTGTGTTGTCCCGTCTTGAGTACTGCTCAGTACTCACTTCCCCTTCAGAGCAGGAGAGATTGCTGAAATAGAGGGAATACAGAGAACATATACGGCACGCATAGACGAGGTAAAGCACCTAAATTATTGGGATCGTCTCAAAGCTCTCCAAATGTACTCACTAGAAAGAAGACGAGAGAGATATCAAATAATATACACCTGGAAGATACTGGAGGGCCAAGTACCAAATCTGCACAGTAAAATAACGACGTACTGGAGTGAACGATATGGAAGAAAATGCAGAATAGAACCAGTGAAGAGCAGAGGTGCCATAGGCACAATCAGAGAACACTGTATAAACATCAGAGGTCCGCGGTTGTTCAACGTCCTCCCAGCAAGCATAAGAAATATTGCCGGAACAACCGTGGACATCTTCAAGAGGAAACTAGACTTATTCCTCCAAGGAGTGCCGGACCAACCGGGCTGTGGTGGGTATGTGGGCCTGCGGGCCGCTCCAAGCAACAGCCTATGGACCAAACTCTCACAAGTCAAGCCTGGCCTCGGGCCGGGCTTGGGGAGTAGAAGAACTCCCAGAACCCCATCAACCAGGTATCAACCAGGTATCAACCAGGTAACCAACCAGGTATCAACCAGGGGTGTCTATAGGCCACTACTCATGATTCTCTGAGGGATAGGTTCTGGCTCGTAGTCCCCAGTAGGCATATAACCCCATCGATTGACTGTTGCCATAGTCTAATATATATACATCAGCCCGGTATAGCTCTGGGGAGCCGAAGGGGCTCTCCACAGTAAAGTATTTAATACTAGTTACTTAGTGCTATATGTTTAAGACCTTTAAGTTATTTAGTGCAAATGATGCGAGTGCAAACAGAGGTGCTCACATGAGCCCATGCAACCTAACATCTCACGAGCCTTTTTAAAACCAATATCGAGAAACAAAACATCAAAAAAAATATGGAACATTTTGCATCTGCAATATTTTAGAACAAAGCTTACTTGATAGACTCTTCAACTTTGCTTACAGCATCACTAATTATTTCTTGTGCAAACATCTGATATGCATCGTGATCAAGTCTAGTGATGACCTCTGTACGATCACGCCAACTTCTTTCATCTTGATCCAACTGACTGTCAAACTCGTGTCTGGAGTACACTGCCCGTGTCTTTGGAAAGAATACAAAACTTATTGGCAAAAGGTTGAACACAGTCCAAAAAAGCTATATACATATATATATATTTTTAATTATTTGCAGCTACTGTTAAAACTAAAGCTTTTTCACCTTTTCTCTTTTGACTGTTCGAGCCTCCGAGGGATGGTTTGCTATATCCTTTAAAGGCGAGCGGAGACCCAACACTGGTGTAGTAACTTGTGAGTATTCTTTTACCAAGGGTCCTTGCTGCTGCTGCTGCTGCTGCTGAGGGGAACTTGGTATCACATCTAGTGGACAATTTTCATCCATGCTTGACTGAAAAAATTAAATTATTTACATTAATTTTATTGCATTTGTCTATTTTTTATTTTTTTTGCCAGCACATTCCCACCAGCACTCAACCACACCTTTCTAGTTTCCTACCACCATTTCCAGTTGGACTAAAGTCAAACCAATTAAACACTTCCCATGTTTAAGAGAAAGTTGGAAATAATGTAATCAATCTGAAGATCAATTCAAGTGATCAATCACCAAATACATTTAATATTGACTAAGACAAATGACCACAAAAAAAAATGAACACTACAAAAGTGGAAAAAAATTATACCTAAACTGAAATTATTTTATTTTAGAACATAACATGGTCATAACCTTAGACTGTAGTATGCATAAACTGCACTGCAGTTTACACTAATTTTAGTGTAAGGTCTCCTGGAGACTATAGTATGCATAAAGTGTCAGTTTTTATGCACAACAGGCAATCTAAAGTATCCATCAAACCACAATGGCAAAAAAATACAAAGTTGCCAGGAACTAAAAAAAAAAGAAAAAAAAATAGGGACTTCAGTAGAGCATTATTGTTACAGTGAATAGCCAAGAAACTGGTTTTGGTAGACCATGAAGAAGACCATCCTATATTGCATAAAATGGCAAAGCAAATCCAGAAGTTTTGTACTTATACATGAAAGGATTGCTAGTCAATTAGTCCAATATCTGCAGAAAATAGTGACAGGATGAAGTCAGAAGTTAAGGAAATCAAAGTTTTTCACTTCTGTATTTACTGTGGAAAATGTAAAAAAAAAAATCCATCACCATTACTGAGCAATGAACAAGAACTCCTTTGATTTATTATTTCTGAACAGGATACATAGTACTACAGTGGCACCTCGACTTACGATTGCCCCTACTTACGATAATGTAAATTTCATCGAAAAATGCGACTCAACATCCGATGGTGTCGTCGACTTACGATATTTGTTGGTACACGTTCGAGTCGACCAAGTGCGTGGTTCCCGGTCACGCGGCCGACCTGCCTCAGTTTACCACAGCTGCCCGCTTAGTGACGATCGCGCCTATAAGAAATTCCGCTTCTGTGGTGATTTTCTGCATTTTGAACATTAAAGTATTTATTATATATCACGCGTCCCAGGAAAGTCAGTAGTAAGGCTCAACATATGAAAACCCACGTAAGGATGACCATAGAGCAGAAACAAGAGTATAGAATGTCTCTTCCTCAACAATTGAGAAAATGTGTGCAGCATGGGAAGAATTGCAAACCTTTGCTGAAACGACTCGCCCAAATCAAGCTGCAGAAGGTTGTTGCCTTAACCTATTCAATGACTGATGCATCATTACAAACATGTTAAAATGAAGGGAAAAACAAATGTCTCTTGACAAATTTGTTGTGAGAAACAAGCACTGAACCACAACCAGGTCCTAGTGGTATTCAGGCAAAATGTAGGAGAGAGTACCCCAGAGAAAACATCACTGCCTGATGTGATAATGGAAGGGGACACCCCTTCCAAACAGTAACACCTCTCCTCCTCCCCCCCCCCTCATCACCATCTTCCATATGCCATCAAGAGCCCTCCATAAAGGTAAGAGACATTTTGGTACTGTATTGTAGTTAGAAAAAAACATTGTATTCAGTATAAAATGTATTTATATGTTAATATTTTGGAGGGTGGGGAATGGATTAATTAAATTCCCTTTATTTCTTATGGGAAAAATCGCTTCAACTTATGATATTTCGACTTACGATCTGTCTCTGGAACGGATTAGCATCGTAAGTCGAGGCCCCATTGTATTTGGTGCTAAATAAGAGAAAATGGCCAATTCTGACATTTTATCCAAAAAATAATAAGTTAAAAAGCTTAAAATAGGGGCATTTTTAATAACTAAAATATATGGTTAGACACAGGAAAAGTGCCATAGGAGTGGAAGCTTCCAAATGTCACCCGTAAAAAGAGGGAAACATCAGAAAATCAGCTTTGTCAGTGACCTTTATTTCCTGAAAATTTTTAAAATGTTCAACAACACTGTACAAGGTGGTAAATATCACAAAGTACATTTTTTAGAAAGCATGTGATAAAGGGCCTCATCGAAGATACAGGTACTGTACACATGCACTATCAAGTTGGTTGAAAAATTACAGTACTGTATCTGAATACAAACTTAATTCTAAATGGACTATTGGACGGACGGACAGATGCTGCAAGTGGAATGCCACAGAAGAGAAGGGAATTATGACGAGAGTGCCAAGCCAGTACAACTAGAGTATATAACACTTTGAAGAGATCAGAATAAGGATCTAGGATGGGAGCGGAGGGAAGGAATGGTGCCCAACCACTTCGATGGTAGGGAATGCTATAGGAGTCCTTTTTGGGATCAGTTTTGGTCCTGCAATTTATATTACATCAATTAATGGCTAATACGGCACAATATCTAAACTTGCCAATGACACTAAAGAGGGAAAGTTACAATACCATTAGAGCAACACATTACAAGGAAAACTAAATATCTTAGTAAACTAACCTAATGAATGGCAGACAAATTTTAATGCCGATATCCAAAGTAACGTATAGTTAACAAGAATGAAAAAACAAGCTACTGAAAGAACAGCAGCGTGAAGTGAATGAAGTACAGGGTATTACAACGGCTGATTACCTGCAGCCAAGTAGGCAGTGCACCAAGACTGTCAAGTCAATAGATTATTAGGTTCCTTCAAGAGACCTTTAGATTCAATTGTCATGGCATTCTCACTATACAACTCAATTTATCCAAACATGACTATTGTGCTAAATTTTAAAGCATGAAAAGTTGCCACCCATTCTTAAGTCACCCTTTCCAACTAACAACTTTTCTGGGTTTCCAAAACTGTCATATAACGCTTTGAAATTACTGACGGTCTTTGCCCTCCACCACCTTCTCACCTAACTTGTTCCAACCGTCTACCACTATTTGCGAGTGAATTTTTTTTATTTCTTTGGCATCTGTGTTTAGCTAGTTTAAATCTATGACCTCTTCTTCTTAAAGTTCCAGGTCTCAGAAAATCTTCCCTATGAATTTTATCAATTCCTGTTACTATTTTGTACATAGTGATCATATCACCTCTTTCTTCTGTCTTCTAGTTTTGGCATATTTAATGCCTCTAACCTCTCCTCATAGCTCTTGCCCTTCAATTCTGGGAGCCACTTAGTAGCATGTCTTTGCACCTTTTCCAGTTTGTTGATGTGCTTCTTAAGATATGGGCACCACACAACCGCTGCATATTCTAGCTTTGGCCTAACAAAAGTCGTGAACAATTTCTTTAGTATATCGCCATCCATGTATTTAAAAGCAATTCTGAAGTTAGAAAGCGTGGCATAGGCTCCTCGCACAATATTCTTTATGTGGTCCTCAGGTGATAGTTTTCTATCTAGAACCACCCCTAGATCTCTTTCTTTATCAATTCTTTAAAGATTTCTCACATAATATATAGGTTGTGTGGGGTCTATGTTCTCCTATTCCACATTCCATAACATTAACATTAAATTCCATTTGCCAAGTGGTGCTCCATATACTTATTTTGTCCAGGTCATCTTGAAGGGCATGACTATCATCTAAGTTTCTTATCCTTCCTATTACCTTAGCTTTTAACAACTTAGAACAATGTGTTTAACAACTTGTGCTCTTGAATCAACACCCGCCACAATATTAGCAACATACAGTATGGTCGAGTAGTTAACTTTTTCAATTCAATAATAACGAGCACCTCTTTTTTTATATATATATACAAGAGCTTTTACAGTCTTGTACAGCCACTAGCGTGTATAGCATTTCGGGCAAGTTCTTAAGCCTAATTTTCACACACACACCCAGGAATCAGCCTTTAGCAGCTGTTTAACTCCCAGGTATCTTTTTTGCTAGATAAACAGGGGCATCAGGGTGAAAAACTCTGCCCATTTGTCTCCTCCGCCAGGGTTCGAACCATAGTTTGGAAACTTAGGATTACGAACCCAGAGCGCTGTCCACTCAGCAGTCAGGCCCCTGGCAAGGAATATAAACTTACAACGTTTATTGACAAGAACAAATACAAGCCACAACAATTATGCCTGGTACAACCACATTCAATAATTTAATACTATAACACTACAAAGTTCCATAATAATTAGACACATGAATTATAACTTAGAGCACCGCCAAGCATTAGCCTTCACATTACCAGCGTGCCACACTCTCCTTAACAAGACCAGCCCCACATACACGTGCACCTCCCGCGCCCGCACACACACACACGGCTCCTTCACAACAATAACCACTATGGTGGGCAGACTCACCTGGCTACAACACACTACAGAACACACAACAACAACACCGCCCCTGAACCCTCCGTTCTGTCTTTGAATTTAAAGTTTGTGACGCATGCGCGGTGTGAACACTATACTAAGCTGGGAAACATGTCGACGGTTTTCATAACGCCACATTGGCAACTCTCTTGATGCCACTCATCACCACTTCCGCATTAATTTCTGTTTTTATAAAAAATTATATATAGACCAACAAGAATATACTATGACTTCTATAATACAAGAATATTGGTAATTAGATAAAAAAGTTTTTGAAAGATATATTCTGTCTAAAAATAAAACAAGAAAGTTCGAATTGATGTGTATTCTCTGCGCTAGATGTATCTAGCAACAAAGTTCCTCTTCATTATGTTAGTCACTTTTCCCGGGAGTTTCTGTTCCAGTTATGTTCATGTTGTCATATGGTTTAATTAAATGTCTTCTTTGCATGTTAGAGTGAAATTTAAAATTCCAGAATTAATTAATTAACAATACATAAATATAAACAAAAACAACAAGCTGTCGTAAGGATTAAGTTTGTTGTGTAAAATATTAATTATAAAGGATTTCGTATTCGTTTACTATAACGTTGACATATATAGGTGTTGTTGCAGGCGATGAGTCGCAATAACGTGGCTAAAGTATGTTGACCAGACCACACACTAGAAGGTGAAGGGACGACGACGTTTCGGTCCGTCCTGGACCATGTTCTCAAGTCGATTGTGTTGTTGTTGCTGTTGTTGTTGTTTTCCTACTGCTCGGCTTAGACTCGGTTACAAGTATCTCTGGGAATTCTCATTATCTGCCGATGTAGACCTGACCAAATGTAAACTGTGTCAACAAAATTATTCGCACACCCTCCGTCACTATGTGATGGAGTGCGAAAAGATACGTGAATTTAGAGACAATTTTATAACCAATGTACCAACGATGTGTCAATATTTCATTCAAAATGATCTGCTACCAGAAATTTTAGCCAAATATCCCCAGTTTGCTAACTGTAGGTAGTAACTGAGTGATTGTAACCTATCCACCGCTGCCCACAGGATGGGAGGCGGTGTGCAGGACAAACATATAAATTGTGACACTAGCTCTCCACATATGTCAGTTGCTTAATTTAGAAACTGTACAGCTTGTGGTCGATCTCGAACCCATTGTTGATTTGACAACTTATTCTAAATTTTGTAACTAGCTCATCAAGATTGTAACATGCTTAACTAAATGAATTGTGGGGTTCAGTCCCTGAGCCCATTATGTGCCTCTGTAACCCTTCCCACTACCGCCCACAAGATGGGTATGGGGTGCATAATAAATGAACTAAACTAACAAAACGTAAGTGAAGAAAGAGCACTTATTGAGAACTATGCTTTCTCAACGCAAGCAGAGCTAACTGCCATTGTTGTGGCGTTAAGATTTCACGAAAGAAACACTTAACGGTGCAGTGATCTGCAATGATTAAAAAACAGCACTGCGAAGCTTTAGTAAAAATAGGGTAGAAAACTTTGCTGAAATCAAGAGAGCTGTGAGGGTCCTGCTAACCAATCAGGAAAGTGTCGTCAAATTCCTGTGGATCCCTTCCTATGTTGGAATCTATGGAAATGAACGAGAGATGTCCTGGCTGCTGAGGGTGCTGAAGGAGACCATATTGAATACTTCATACCCAAGACTCTGCTACAAATTACAGGTATTATCAGGCAACATCACTGTGACAAGATAACTGAGGGAAGGAGGTTGTTGTTGTTGTTAAAGATTCGCTAACTGGAACAAGAAGTTCCAAATAGCACGGGCTATGGTGAGCCCGTAAAGGGAAGGAGGATAGAAGCACAAACCAGTGAATCTGTACGCTGGTACAACGCGGTTGCAGCTGGCAATCCCAATCATTATAGACAAAGAGGAGGTGGTCGCGGGAGAAAATCAGTAATAGCAAGAATTTGTCTTGGATACAAATATCCATTGAGATATGGGATGGAAACAACAGCTGAGCAGCGAAGCTGCAGAATGTATGGTGTGAGTGACGGACACCGACTTCCTGAGAGAAATAGACACTGCTTCTCAAAGCGGTGAAGTTTCTGTGGGAAGAAAACGTATTACCATGAGTTGTGTCTAACCGCCTAAGTTGCGCGCGCATCCCAGGCCTCCTGGTTGCTGGACTGATCAACCAGGCTGTTGGACGCGGCTGCTCGCAGCCTGACGTATGAGTCACAGCCTGGTTGATCAGGTATCCTTTGGAGGTGCTTATCCAGTTCTCTCTTGGACATTGTGAGGGGACTCCGACGGAACCACCAAAGTGATAAGCCAAGTATACCAAGAATTGAAATTAGTGTAAATTCAAATAATGCAACTTTCAATTACTAATTAGAGATGTAACTATTAACTGTAATTGATTTAATACATTATCATTATAATGGCTATCCATTAATATTATTTCTGTATAATAATTTATGGTTATTCACTAATCATTATTAGTCACCATAATTAATTATCCACTTTAATTATCTATTTTATTCGTTATAATTAGCTATTATGCTTCTTCATTTAAGGATTATCAATTATAATTAATCATTATTATGATTATTATTAATTAATTATTTGTATTTAATAATGAATTATTATTATTATTATTATTATTATTATTATTATTATTATTATTATTATTAAAAAAATAAAATAAGTCCCCCGCTCTGTGCGCGTTTTCTTCCAACCACAGAAATATGAACTTCTAAGAGACATTAGAAATGTGAATAGCATAATAAACTGCACATTGTTTGAGTTAGGAATATACTATCTGTCAAATATAAATGCTGTTTTCAAAAGATTCCCCCATTTTGCATCCGCAATATAACGTAAGTTTTTAAGGGTTGACAAATGTTAATAGTCTTGTTTGATAAGCTGTTCACTGGAGACAGTTAAGCAAGTCCCAGCTGTGCCTGGGGTACAAGTGACAGGATGAACAACCCAGCGGTTTTTCTTCCTATTGGGGAGTGTTGTACATGCTGCTATGGCGGTGTGTCCACTCACAGGATGAGTGGCGCTGCCCAATAAAGTCGCCCCTCGGGACATAACTGGCCTGTAGTTCAGTGCCTCTTGTCTGTCTGCCTTCTTGTATATTTAGATTACATTATTTGTCTTCCAAGTTTTTGGTAGTTCTCCTGTTGCCAGTGACCTATTGTATACCACTGAGAGTGGCAAGCATAGTTTTCTGGTCCCACTTTTAGTATGCATGATGGGATTCTGTCTGGACCAACAGCCTTTGTCAAGTCCAGTTCTAGCAGATGTTTCCTTACCTCACAACTGGTAATCTGTGTCGGTGTCATTACTTGTTTCTTCACTGAGCAAACCCAACGTTCACATCATTAGCTATGCTGATGATATAATGATACACACCACTGGGTATGCTAACACGCAGAACACTCTTAACTCTGTATTAGACTCATGTCAGGACCTAGGTTTAGTTATCTCAGCAGAGAAAACAAAGATACTAAATCGGCGCCCACCCAGGCAGGGAGGAGCTGTTCGCAAGATGCAACTGTCTGATGGCTCCCAGCTTAACTATGTAAACAGATTCAAATAGCTTGGCCTTGAGGTGCCACTGTATGGTCCTGTTGTATTCAGACTCTGTTGTTAGTATAAGGAGAGGCTCCGAGCTCTCAAGGCTGTTGCAGGTTATCACTCAGGCTATGGTGCCAATGTCAGGATTGTCAAAATGATGTACCTTGCATACATCAGATCTTTAGTGGATTATGCTGCACCTCTGCTTGTTTTGATGCCTGAAAGAAAGCTTGGAGGGCTTGAAAAATTGCAGAACGAAGCCTTGAGGATAATCCTTGGGTGCCCTCGTACCACAAAGATATTTAAAATGAGAAAGGAACTTAGTATTCCGAGCGTTGTTGATCGTGTTACTGAAATTAACTGTCAAATTGGTATAAAAATGCTTAGGTTAACTCATCCTAACCCTTGCACAGAAGCCCTCCAAAATTTCTTTATTGAAGATCAGCATTATTCCAAATGGATAACAAAAATTGGAACTCAACTCAGAATGTATCAGGTTCATGATTTATACCAAGAGAAACAACAACGGCACTTTCCTGCACCGTGGGAGGTTACACCCTTTCCAGTTTTAATCCCTCCCTTTCCACCCAAGAAGCAAATTAGAGATCAGCCCAAGCTTCGTCTTGAGGCGAAGCTCAACGCCTTAAGCCATATTGATGCTCAGTCCACAGAGCATTCTCTCTCTCAAATCATATACACTGATGGTTCCCTACACCGCACCACGGGTGCAGCTGGAAGTGCAGTTGTCCAGACAATGGGCGATGGCTTGTACTTTGAGTGGGGAGTCCGTATAAACAAGTGGGCCTCTACCCTTCAGACCGAACTATTTGCCTTGCACCTTGCACTGAAATGTATACAATCTCCAAACTTGATACATTAATTGTGACTCCTTATCATCCTTAAATGATCTCAACTCTTTCAGACATAACTGTAACATGCTCGTGTCCGAAGCTAGACACAAATACAACAAAATTATTAAGGCTGGTAACAGAGTCCATTTCATGTGGTCTCCATCTCATGTTGACCTCCGAATGCATGATAGAGCTGATAAGTTAGCCAAAGAATCTCCCTTTAAAGGAGCCGTTGAGTGTAACCTTGGATTGTCAATGAGCAATCTGAGAGCAGAAGTACACCGAGAACTTCAACAAGATCTTGTAGATCTGAGGCAAAGTGAAATTGACACCAGTAATTCCATCTATCATCATACTATCATGCAAGAGGAGCCACACATCTAAAATAAAAAAAAAAATAAAAATGTTTATTTAGGTAAGGTACATACATAAAAGTGATTGTACAGAGTGATGGAGTAAATAGATAGGGCTAGTACATACAATGCCTAAAGCCACTATTACGCAAAGCGTTTCGGGCATGAAAAACTTAAATGACTAAGGCTTAAGACTAATTGAGCATAAGGAATAAAATGAGTTGAGAAAAACAAAACAGTTAAGAAGGGGGGAACATGGCTGAAAAAGCAGCACAAATGCAATTCGGTCGACAAAACAGCGTCATTTAAAACAAAAACATACATTGGTTGACAATAGAGGGGTAAGGCAGGTTACAGGGAATTTATTAGGTATTTCTTCGTTTTTCTCTTAAACTGGTTGAGAGAGGTACAGTCTTTAACATGGTTGGGAAGGTCATTACACATTCTGGGTCCCTTGATTTGTAGAGCATTTCTAGTTTGATTAAGTCGTACTCTTGGAATATCAAAACTGTATTTATTTCTGGTGTGGTGGACATGGGTTCTGTTACAACCTTCAATGAAGCTTTTGAGGTCAGGATTGGCATTACAGTTCAGCGTTTTATATATGTATAATACACACGAGAGAATGTGCAGTGACTTAATATCTAACATATTCAGAGATTTGAGTAAGGGTACCGAGTGTTGTCTGGGGCCAGAGTTGGATATTGTCCTAATAGCAGCTTTGAATGTGAATTGAATTGTGGGGCTCCGTCCCTGAGCCCATTATGTGCCTCTGTAACCCTTTCCATTACCGCCCACAAGATGGGTATGGGGTACATAATAAATGAACAAAACTATAAACTTCATTGTTGTTTTCCTCCTGATGTGGCTGTGAAGCAATTTGGGTTGGGTCTTTGCTTTATTCGCTATGTCATTTTCATTCTCTCTCACTGCCTCTCTTCTCACTCTGAGCCACTCATTCCTGGTCCTCTGCTCTCTGGTGTACTGCTATTTCTGTAGGTTCTCCATGCCCTTGTACATAGTTGTTCTGCCACTTTACATCCCCTGATTAAACCATAGGTTCATAATTTTCTGCATTTTTTGAATTTGCATTTAGTTTCTTTTCTTTTTAGACATTGATATGCCTGGGATATTGACGTAAGACCCATGTGAGGTCTGGGATATTGACGGAAGACCCCTGTGAGGTCTGGGATATTGACGGAAGACCCTGTGATGCTGGGATATTGACGGAAGACCCTGTGATGCCTGGGATATTGACGGAAGACCCTGTGATGCCTGGGATATTGACGGATGACCCTGTGAGGCCTGGGATATTGACGGAAGACCATGTGATGCCTGGGATATTGACGGAAGACCATGTGAGGCCTGGGATATTGACGGAAGACCCTGTGATGCCTGGGATATTGACGGAAGACCCTGTGATGCCTGGGATATTGACGGAAGACCCTGTGATGCCTGGGATATTGACGGGACCCTGTGATGCCTGGGATATTGACGGATGACCCTGTGATGCCTGGGATATTGACGGATGACCCTGTGATGCCTGGGATAGTGACAGAGGACCATGATGTGATGCCTGAGATATTGACGGAGGACTGTGATGTGATGCCTGAGATATTGACGGAGGACCGTGATATGATGCCTGGGATAGTGACGGAGGACCGTGATGTGATGCCTGGGATAGTGACGGAGGACCGTGATGTGATGCCTGGGATAGTGACGGAGGACCGTGGTGTGATGCCTGGGATAGTGACGGAGGACCGTGATGTGATGCCTGGGATAGTGACGGAGGACCGTGATGTGTTGCCTGGGATAGTGACAGAGGACCGTGATGTGATGCCTGGGATAGTGACGGAGGACCGTGGTGTGATGCCTGGGATAGTGACGGAGGACCGTGATGTGATGCCTGGGATAGTGACGGAGGACCGTGATGTGTTGCCTGGGATAGTGACAGAGGACCGTGATGTGATGCCTGGGATAGTGACGGAGGACCGTGATGTGATGCCTGGGATAGTGACGGAGGACCGTGATGTGATGCCTGGGATAGTGACGGAGGACCGTGATGTGATGCCTGGGATAGTGACGGAGGACCGTGATGTGATGCCTGGGATAATGACGGAGGACCGTGATGTGATGCCTGGGATAGTGACGGAGGACCGTGATGTGATGCCTGGGATAGTGACGGAGGACCGTGATGTGATGCCTGAGATAGTGACGGAGGACCGTGATGTGATGCCTGGGATAGTGACGGAGGACCGTGATGTGATGCCTGGGATAGTGACGGAGGACCATGATGTGATGCCTGAGATATTGACGGAGGACCATGATATGATGCCTGAGATATTGACGGAGGACCGTGATGTGATGCCTGGGATAGTGACGGAGGACACTGATGTGATGCCTGGGATAGTGACGGAGGACACTGATGTGATGCCTGGGATAGTGACGGAGGACCGTGGTGTGATGCCTGGGATAGTGACGGAGGACCGTGATGTGATGCCTGGGATAGTGACGGAGGACTGTGATGTGATGCCTGGGATAGTGGGATAGTGACGGAGGACCGTGATGTGATGCCTGGGATAGTGACGGAGGACTGTGATGTGATGCCTGGGATAGTGATGGAGGACTGTGATGTGATGCCTGGGATAGTGACGGAGGACTGTGATGTGATGCCTGGGATAGTGATGGAGGACTGTGATGTGATGCCTGGGATAGTGATGGAGGACTGTGATGTGATGCCTGGGATAGTGATGGAGGACTGTGATGTGATGCCTGGGATAGTGATGGAGGACTGTGATGTGATGCCTGGGATAGTGGGATAGTGACGGAGGACCGTGATGTGATGCCTGGGATAGTGACGGAGGACCGTGATGTGATGTCTGGGATATTAAAGGACTGAGGTTTAAGATACGAGTTGTTTCTAAACAGAGGAATATGGTAACGTGTGTATTGTAATGTGACACAAACAACATGCCTAGACTATCACCCTCCTCCCCCCCCCCACACACGCACTTGGCGGCCTGCATGTGGCTGGACCACAAATTCCCCCAAAACCCCAGCAACAACGCACCAGGCCGGAAGTAAATACAGGAAATTAAAAATAACTGAGGCACTCAAAATAGCCTGAGCCGCCAAGGTGTGTCACGGTAGCTGGGGTGTGGAGTGTCTACAGCAGTCCTGTGGCACTCGCACACCCAGGTACACGTCAGCAGTCATGCTCAGTTTACAGTGCACCGCGAAGAAATTAAATTATG
Source organism: Procambarus virginalis (assembly GCA_020271785.1). NCBI lineage: Eukaryota > Metazoa > Arthropoda > Malacostraca > Decapoda > Cambaridae > Procambarus > Procambarus virginalis. The sequence goes on from WNGS01165339.1 coordinate 13,935,050, forward strand.
GTTGTTGAAAACAGAAAATACAAGGCAGAACAAGGCTACGGCGTACAATATTTCAGGACAAGCCTCGTGCCGGGCTCTTGGTAGCGCAAGTTACAGAATTATTGGTTATTTTCATTTGTCCGCAAACAAGAAAAATTATACTGTGAAAAAAGTGGGTTAAACTCTAATTTAGTTTTCTCCGAATATGTGTAAAATGAAGGTATGAATTGGTAGGTGAAATGTTTTGAAGTAGTTCGAGTCAACGGCAGAAACAACGGTCCGCGTGTGCTTTTAACCAACCCATCCTCATATGGGCTTTGATTATGCCCTCATGAGGGCTCCGAACACTCCCTCATGTGGGTTTTTTACATGCCCTCGTGTTGACTTCGAACAACACCCCCTCACCTAATGTAGTCTTCGAACCCCCACCCTCGAGTGCTTTCCATTTTTATTAATATGGGCAAGCTTAAGTACACAGCATTACACAGCTTCCCTATTGAATATGGTTCACAGAGTACAGGTCACCAGGATGGTTCTTTATGTGATGATCTAATCCACTAACCCTCACCGTGCGTATACGAACGCACCCTCATAATGGCTGGCAGTGGACATAACAGAGGAGTAGAACTTGACAGTTGACATCACATAGGGCTAGTTCCTGATATTTGACATAACAGAGGAGTAGAGCCTGGTAGTTGACATAAAAGAGGAATTAAACCTAGCATGGTTCATATATAACAGGGGACTAGAGTTTGATAGCTGATATAACAAAAGAATAGGATCTGGTAGGTAGTTGACATACTTCCCCACATCTGCATGAGTGACGACTCTGAGGACGCTAGAAGCTGTCGACCTGCGTGGAGCTGTATACACATCACTCGGGACAGTCTCCAGCCCTCGCAGAGAATACCTTCTAAAATAAACAAAATTATAACTAGGAAAAAGAGATGAAAGGTGTGTTGTATTCAGTGACCACAGGCGAGTCCTGGGGATGTGAACAGGAACGTGTTTAGTGTAAAAGTGGAGGACAAGCGGGAGGATTTAACTGGAGAAATAGTAGAAGCAAATGATGATTATCAGACGAGGATATGATAAAAAAATAAACATTAGAGTCGAGCCTCGACTCTAATTGTTCACCACATATCTTGTGGGCGTTAGTTTATTATGCACCCCATAAGATGTAATGTGTGGTTGCCTTTGGCCATACAACTGACTTTTTTATGTCATCTTATAGATATATGGTAACTGGCAAGTTATCAAGATAACCTGACAAGATAGCAAGTATAATTAAGCCAGAAATAACTGACTTAATTATACTTGTTTAATTATAAACACAAATAATTGGAGAGCAGGCTGCCTGCAAATTTTATAACGTGCCCATTTATACAAATGTTATCTTTGACACATTTGAGTGCGGTAAACAATGAATCTACTAGTTCCTGTTTCAAAATACCTGTTGATTGTCTGGTGAGTGAGGCTGTCTTCGTTGTCCTGAGGCTTACTTACATGGCCATTACAGTCTGGGTGATCCAGTAACTACAGCAGAAACTTGTTCCGTTCCCTCTTGAAAGTTGTCAGTGTTGTTCCAGCTACATTTATGCCACAGGCCTCTGGTGTTTCCACTGTGCTCTCCAATTGTGCTTATGACGCCCAGACCTTACGTTGGTTTTTATCAAATCGACTTGATAATGTTCCAGGACGGAGCGAAATATGTCGTCGCTTCGCCACTATGGCTATAGCATTTGAAAGGGGATAAGAGAATAAGGATTTAGGATAGGACGGGGGAAAGTTCAAGTGATTATAGTCACAGAACGGGAAAAAGGAATGGTGCCCAAACATTTGGACGGTTGGGGATTGAACGCTGATCTGCAAGAATCGAGAGCGTATAGCGGCCTCGGAGACAAGGGGATTACAGTTTGATAGCTCTATATATAGCTAGTAATGGAGGAATGGAGCCTATGATTATTAAACTGTCTACTGCTATTTTCTGTTCAATACATTTGAGTGATAACAGAATACTTAACCCATAAGGTGGATGTACAATTATTAACTGGTACGATCCTCACAGTTGTGGTACCGTTGGGCGGGCATGCCAACACGTCACGTCCTTTCACTTGCTATATGGAGTCGTCAGTGTACTTGGACGGTGTGATTTTTCTTTCAGTTTGTAGTTTGCATTCTAGAAAGTGAACTTACGTGTGACACGATCTGTTCTTACCATTGGTCATCTTTGACATCTGTATTTGCATGCAGCACAAAAAGGCATTTTCAGCAAGGCAGTAAGAGTGCAGACAATTAACTGTTTGTGTATAATAAATAAATAGATAAATTAGTCTAACAATTTCCAGTATTATTATTAAGAGGCTATCGCTATATCAGGTATTTCAATATGGTAACCAATTCTCCAGCAAACTCACTGGTTTGCTTACTCCAGACACACGTTGTTGTTGTTGTTTCAGATTTAGCTACTCAGAACGAAGTGTCCCATGCAGCACGGGCTATGGTGAGCCCGTCATGCAGACACACAGCTCTTTCGTGATAATAAGGGAAGGCAGCGGGGTAAGGTGATGGGGGGAGGGGTGACAATGGGGAGAAAGGGGAGGAAGGGAGGTCTCACGGGCTACTCATGCCCATGCCACCTCTTGGGTGGCTTAATCTTCATCAAACGGGTGGAGGTGATTATGTGGAGACCAGCGCTAACAATGGGAATGTGTTCGGTGGAGTGGGAATTTACTTGATTTTAATTCTGTGATTATTTCTCTTCTAGGGAGAAAAATGGCTGCCAATGAACAATTGCCTGCAACAACAACAGGCTCAGAAAACTGTGCCAGGAGCGTGAGTGGCGTAGGAGTCACGGGGGAGGAGAGTGATGGTGTGAGGGTGCTGGAGGAGTACATGGTGCATCTGGTGCCTCACAACCCCACCTGGCTACCCACACCGCCGTCCTGGGCCACTAACATGGCCCTCCCGCACGAGGACCTGCTGGCCAAAATTCAGGCGTGGAGAGAAGAAGTGTCCTGGGAGACAACTTTACCGGAAGTGGAGGCGCGTGGGGGCGTGGGTGGCGCCCTGAGGGTGGGTGTGAGTGAAGTGTACGGGCGGCACTTGGTGGCTCGGAGGGGCGTGAGGCCAGGAGAGGTGCTACTGGTGGAGCCGCCGCTGGTGCTGGCTCTGAGAGCCAAGTCTCCACCATACTGCCTCTCGTGCTTCAGGCGCGCCGGGGACTTCACCTGTCCCGACTGTGGCTTCTTCCTGTGTGGCGTTCAGTGTCTGACGGAGGCACACCAGGAGGAGTGTGCACTCCTGCGGCGCCTGGGCCTAGGTGATTCCTCCGAGGAGGCCAGGCAGGAAGAAAAAGTGATATGGGAGCGCCTGGCATCCTTGCCCTGCGAGGAGCGGACCCAGGCGCAGGCGCTGCTGCAACAGGCGCAGAAGACCTTGCACCAGCAGAGGTGTCTGGAGGTGCTGCGCCAATATGTGGTGCAGCCGGCAGTTCGGACGATCCTCGCTATGGGCCATAGTGACATGAATAGAAAGCTTATCATGGCGTTACAAGGGAACGTCGAAAGGGACTCACAGCGCTACAGAGTAAACCAGAAGCACATCGTGGCGGTGGTGACGAACACCCTGCAGGCGGCCGCCGACCCTGCCCTGGTGCACCGCGTGTGCTCCGTCTGGGACACCAATGGCTTCGAGGTGCCGCTGGGGTGTGACACGCGCGTGCACGGCCTCTACCCCCTGGCGTCCCTGCTGACCCACGAGTGCCGTGCCAACACTCAGCAGTGGTTCAGTAACCGCGGAGACCTGGTGCTGAGGGCTGTAGACCACATTCCCGAGGGAGCTATCGTCACCACCTGCTACACCGACCCCCTGTGGGCCACCATGCTCCGGCAAGATCACCTGCGAGTGTCCAAGCAGTTCACCTGCACCTGCAGGCGGTGCCAAGACCCAACCGAGCTGGGAAGTTTTCTGGGGTCCCCGCTGTGTCCGGGGTGTGGGGGTCCTCTCGTCTCCTCCGCCCCCCTCGACCCCACAGCTGACTGGAGGTGCCACTCAGGCTGCCCACACACCGCCCCCGCCAAAGAGGTAAATTTTCTTGGTTATTGCATGCCACTGTTAAGTCCCGGAACCCAGGGTGTGGGCGACAGCACCTGGGCCACACTGGCGCCTACACCCTCAAATGAATTACAATCGTTTCTTGACTTTCGTTTGTCTCCATTAATGTTTCTTCTTCGGTTTCACGAGCGTCACATTTATCTCTTGTCCAAACCACTTGGGCTGGATGGTAGAGCGACGGTCTCGCTTCATGCAGGTCGGCGTTCAATCCCCGACCGTCCAAATGGTTGGGCACCATTCCTGTCCCCCGTCCCATCTCAAATCCTTATCCTGACCCCTGCCAAGTGCTATATAGTCGTAATGGCTTGGCAATTTCTCCTGATAGTTCCCTCCCCTTCATTTATCTCTTCATTTGTCCCCATAGGATGTCATTGTTTAGTATGGGTTACGTAGACCTACACCTCTTCCTATGACTGGCGCCGGAAGCGCAGAGGCTCATGGTGGATTCGGAAACTTAACCTCTATTTGTTAGCCCGGATGATGCACTAGTTACAAAACCCGTTTACTTACTTCAGCAGTAAAGTTAGAGTGATGGAGAAGAGTAGTAAAGAGTTAAAATGGTGATGGAGCTATAGCAGGTAAAACTTGAACTCGCGGACGGCAACACAACCCTCAGCAGGCAGTCTTGAGACAGTTGTCTAAGATTTTGAGTAAAATTGTCATTTTGCATGAAAATGTTTTGGAACATTGATTTGTCTGTAATTTTTTCCATTATTTTTGCATTAAATTATATGTCGATGTTTTCTCGAGTGAGAATAGTTTTACTGACAGTTTGCAGTTGAGACTGAAATGTCTTATTTATCCTGAAGCTGCCCTCGACGCAGACGAGAAGAGATCAACAGAGAGTCTGCAGTATTATACATGGAGCAAATGTGCACCTGACGTTATTGAAAGAGCTGGACGATAAACTAATTAGAGTAACCAATGACCATAGAACAACAAGTTTCTTGTTCTAGCGACTTGGAGTTAGAGCTCAGAGGAGGAATACTTGCTGCATCTTGGGCACGCGTCCTGCCTCCTCGGAGCCCCTGGAGGCGTTTTGAATTGTATTAGGTATCAAGTACGTTTGTGATATGAATTATTTACCTGAATTTGCCTGATGGGTACAATCACGTGATCTATAGTAGCATCCACGGGACAGAAGTTGGCGGCTTGTTAAAGGTCCCGCCATTGTTGCAGAGGATTTTTCCATCTGAATTTTGAACTGAAGTAATGTTCATTTACGGCTTCGGTGGGTATGCGGTTCCATGGGGTTATAACCATATGTGTGACAAAACATCTTCAGTTTGCTATGCAACATTTGTAGCTTCTTGAGCCACAATTTCCAGTCAAGACTGTAGCACGCGGCGTAGGCAGTTCTAATGGACCCCAAGACGCTACAGCTTCGACACAGAACAGGCAGCAGACTAGGACAGCATCCAGCTACAACGCTCTCCCACATAGAGCTCCGCGACTCCGGCCACACTCTGCTCTCTGCTCTGCTCCAGGCTTCGTCTCAACGTCTACGACACTGCTGTATCCAGGACTACTAAATAAATATGAAACTCACTAAATACTGTGTGTCTATTGTATCCAACAACGTAACATAATCGTACGTTACATTGGTGACATTGGGCTTGTTGAGCTTGAAGCTGCTGCTCCTTGTTTGTGTTACATATAGATGGAGGAGAGCACGTTGTCCTCCACCCAGCCAGAGAGAACTAACTCTATATATCTCAGACGACGAACAGGCACAAGACCGGAGTGACAACGAAGAGAATAATAATGTACAAAATCTAGGAGCTATCTCTCAGCCCAATATGAACAACGAAAGAAATTTAAAGTGATTCTACACTAATGCCAGAAGCCTGGTGAATAAATATGATGCATTGTGTACATATGCTGAGGCCGAGACTCCAGACATCATTGGCATAAGTGAAACATGGGGGACGAGAGGACATTACTGAAGGGAGAATTCCTCCTCCCGGGGTATCATCCACCGTTCAGAAAGGACAGAACAACAAGAGCAGGTGGTGTACTGCTTTATGTGAAGGAGGACCTGAATGTAACCACCAATGAGGAACTGAATACCATGGGATCCTCATAGTCTGTACAGTGTACTATACTAGCTCAAGATGGTAAGATACTGACAGTGTGAGTATGCTACAGGGCTGACACAGCAACAGCAGAGGAAGTTACTGATCTGCATAATGGGATCAATGTTGCGTCACAAACCTAAGCTCTTATAATGGGCGACTTTAACCACGAGACAATAGATTGGGTAAATCTAACATCACAAGCAGAAGGAGATAAATGTCTAGATCTGGTACAGGACTCATTTATCATACAACATGTGGCAGAACCCACTCGAGGTAACAGCATTCTGGTCCTTGTGCTAACATCAGAAGAGGACATGGTTGATCAAATTCAAGTAGGGAAAAATCTCACCCCATCGTGTGATCACAATATTCTAAGATGGAATACAGTTACAGAAACTCTCGTAAAGGTCCAGGATGATGACCTTCTAGATTACCATCCAGGAAACTATCAAGGAATGAAAGAGGAAGTAGAAAACACCTCATGGAGGGCGGTGATAGGTGCTCATGGCATGGTAACATTATGGAGGGCGGTGATAGGTGATCATGGCATGGTAACATTATGGTGGGCGGTGATAGGTGATCATGGCATGGTAACATTATGGTGGGCGGTGATAGGTGATCATGGCAGGGAAACATCATAGGGCAACTTTTAAAAAAGAGTCATTACTGAACTCGTACAAAGATGTGTGCCAAAAAGGAGAAAGAAAATCAAGGGGAACAAGATGGATGACACAAGTAGTAAACAGAGCGCTAATAACTACACGGAACCTCTGGAGACGGTATACATCCACGATCAACATTATGAGATACTTACTTAATTATTTCATATATATGTTGTTGAATATGACCGAAAGGGTAAGGTTAATCATTCTAACACGAATCTTCTCAATATTTCTTACGTTTTTCTTCACTGTCCAGGGTAATTGAAAAATTAGCTCTCCAAAATTCATTTGTTCCATTTTTATTTATGGTCTGACGCCTAGAAGAGTTTTGCAAGACTTTTCACATTTTCAAAGACTTTTTATGTAGATTGATTGTATCTACACCGTAACAGTACCCACTACAGTATCTACTAATACACCGTAACAGTACCCACACAGGAGACTAACTAATACACCGTAACAGTACCCACGCAGGAGACTAACTAATACACCGTAACAGTACCCCCGCAGGAGACTAACTAACACACCGTAACAGTACCCACACAGGAGACTAACTAATACACCGTAACAGTACCCACGCAGGAGACTAACTAATACACCGTAACAGTACCCCAGCAGGAGACTAACTAACACACCGTAACAGTACCCACGCAGGAGACTAACTAATACACCGTAACAGTACCCACGCAGGAGACTAACTAATACACCATAACAGTACCCCCGCAGGAGACTAACTAATACACCGTAACAGTACCCCCGCAGGAGACTAACTAATACACCGTAACAGTACCCACGCAGGAGACTAACTAATACACCGTAACAGTACCCACGCAGGAGACTAACTAATACACCGTAACAGTACCCCGCAGGAGACTAACTAATACACCGTAACAGTACCCCCGCAGGAGACTAACTAATACACCGTAACAGTACCCCCGCAGGAGACTAACTAATACACCATAACAGTACCCCCGCAGGAGACTAACTAATACACCGTAACAGTACCCCCGCAGGAGACTAACTAATACACCGTAACAGTACCCACGCAGGAGACTAACTAATACACCGTAACAGTACCCACGCAGGAGACTAACTAATACACCGTAACAGTACCCACGCAGGAGACTAACTAATACACCGTAACAGTACCCACGCAGGAGACTAACTAATACACCGTAACAGTACCCACGCAGGAGACTAACTAATACACCGTAACAGTACCCACGCAGGAGACTAACTATAATACACAAAATGGAAAGGAAGGGAACTCTCAAGGGGAAAGCGCCAAGCCATTAAGACTACATAGCACTTGGAAGGGATCAAGATACGGGCACAAAATGGAGAATCAGGCACGAGTGACAGGGAAGGTGCTCCAGTGGATGAAGGAATACCACTGCGACATAAAATATAAGTCAGAGTGATAGGAGAGGCTTCAGAGTGGCGGGAGGACATCAGTGTCGTTCCAAAAGGGACAGTTGGATTTGGATTTTTTTGATTTGATATCCAAAAAGCTTGGAAAGGATGTAGAAGGAAGAGGGATGTGGAGGTGAAATTCTTGGAAGAGGATGTAGACGTGGAGTGAGGAGGCTTGAAAGTTGTGTGGCCGATCTACTATTAGTTGGCATGATGTTTTGGTCTTGACCTTGTTGATTGTTCTTATTCTGCGGCAGTAGGCTAGTGATGTGGCGGTTGGCTGCTGTCCAGGTTTAGGTGGGGTGTTCTTTCTGACCTGGAGGAGGCGTCTTCCCTATTGAGTTGGTGATACTTGTTACATTAACTGAGGTTTGGTGGTTTCTATATCTCGTGGGAGTTCGTTTGAATAGTCAGCACAGCACCTCTGGTAACGGAGTTCCTTCCGGGTCTTGGGGTTCGTCGGCGGCATCTTCCTCGATTGGAGAGTAACCCGGGTCGAAGTACTCTCTCTTCAGGATGGTGAGGTCAGTGTGTCTCCACATTATTTATGTGTGGACATACATTTAGTGAGGGAATTTGTCGGGGTTCTTGTTGGCGATGATCTGGTTGAATTGTACGGTCAGTTGTTTTTCAGTACTGCTGTTGCCTTTGAATTCGTTATCCCCTTCAATGCAGAGGAGGTAACAAGGGGCGCCTCGTGTCTGTCTAACGCCTCTTGCATGTGGGTTCGTGTTCGGGTTCGATCCAGGAGACTTCAAGTTCTGCAAGATCCATGTTGTCTTCTGGTTGAGTTGCTGGTTCTGTTGCTATCGCATCTGCTTGGTGATCTTGGTTTATCGTCAGTAGAGGGAGTTGATGTAGCCATTGGGTGATTGGCTGTCAGGTACGGGGTGGCTTGGGGCCGTGCGGTAGCTGTTGGTGGTGTTGCTAGCACTGTTGTCGATTCCTAAGCGAGGATGTCGTGGGCATTGTTGCTGCTGGTCCCGTTGTTGTTGTGGCCTGGTCTGGTCGAGTTGAAGCAACTTGTGTAATCTGTAGTAAGTCCGGTGGGACAGATATCCTGGGGTAGTCCGTTGGCCTCAAGCAGCCTGTTAAGTATAGTTACGTACTTAGTGACGTCCGTCCCTGCCAGCTTCTCCGCAAGGTTAACCAGTACAGCGACCAGAGTGGTGGCGACCGAGGCCGCTGATTGGTTGCTTTATGTGCTGGTGGGCTGGGCTGCCGTCGCCTGTGGGTTGGGCCCCAGTATGGGGGGGGGGGAGGAAGGGGGATGTGCTGGTACGGACGTACGGGAACAAATACGAAGGTACAGGGCAAGATACCCGTTGGACGATCTTCAAGTGGGGACACCTGAAAAGAAGTCTGTGAGAGGAAGCGCTGAAGTTGTAGAAAAAGAGTCAGGGCTAAACCCAGCTGCCTGCGTGTCTAGAATCGATACTGCCATCAGAACACTAACAAACTCTGCTTTCAGACAACACACAGCCCCCTTGTTTAAATACATAAACATGCTAAACATAAACTCTCTCAACACATTCTCTTGTGTCAACTACATTTACAAAACCCTGTTCTTAAATGCGAACCCTGCTCTGAAACTCTTCCTGGACAGATGTAATAGGACCCATTATCACCACATCAGAAATAAATATCTCTTTGATATCCCCAGAGTCAAACTTAATCTGTGTAAACACTGTATGCAAATAAAGGCACCCAGTCTATGGAACTCACTCCCTAATGAATTGAAAAGCTGTCCAACTTTTGCCTTATTCAAAAACAAAACCAAAAAGTACCTAATTTCATCTTCATAGTTTTTTACCTAGTGCTTGAAACTTGCACTGTATCTAGTGCTACCCAATCTCCAAAAAAAAAAAAAAAAAAAAAAAAAAAAAAAAAAAAAAAAAAAAAAAAAAAAAAAAAAAAAAAAATTATGTACCTAAGCCATACAACTTTACCATTGTGATCATTGCTGTCATCTTATATGTGCTATCAATATGCTTTATTGTGCCTATTAACCTTTGTCAAATTATCAATCAAGCTATCAATCAAAGTTATCAATATGCTTTAATATACCTACTAATCTCTCACAATTTTTTTCTTATAACATACCTGTTAACGTTTTATAAATTTTGCTAGAATTTACCTACTTAATATTATCTGTTATATTAAGGAACCGAAACGCTGCGCGTACTAGTGGCTTTACAAGAATGTAAACACAATGTTATGTACTCTCACAAACCCAATATGTACTTTCTTGTATATAAATAATAATAATAATAATAATAATAATAATAATAATAATAATATTTTGTTTAGGAAAAGTACGTACACAGATGCAGAGTTACAAACATTTTGATTTTTTTTTTTTTTTTTTTTTTTTTTTTTTTGAGATATATACAAGAGTTGTTACATTCTTGTACAGCCACTAGTACGCGTAGCGTTTCGGGCAGGTCCCTGGAATACGATCCCCGCCGCGAAGAATCGTTTTTTCATCCAAGTACACATTTTACTGTTGCGTTAAACAGAGGCTACAGTTAAGGAATTGCGCCCAGTAAATCCTCCCCGGCCAGGATACGAACCCATGACATAGCGCTCGCGGAACGCCAGGCGAGTGTCTTACCACTACACCACGGAGACTGTAAATTTGTCTATTTATAGATAGACATATAGATAGACGGATTGATTTATAGATAGCGATAGTACATACAATACCTAAAGCCACTAGTAAGCATAGCGTTTCGGGTTTCGGGTTTCGGGCTATATATATATATATATATATATATATATATATATATATATATATATATATATATATATATATATATATATATATGTCGTACCTAGTAGCCAGAACGCACTTCTCAGCCTACTATGCAAGGCTCGATTTGCCTAATAAGCCAAGTTTTCATAAATTAATTGTTTTTCGACTACCTAACCTACCTAACCTAACCTAACCTAATTTTTTCGGCTACCTCACCTAACCTAACCTATAAAGATAAGTTAGGTTAGGTTAGGTAGGGTTGGTTAGGTTCGGTCATATATCTACGTTAATTTTAACTCCAATAAAAAAAAATTGACCTCATACATAATGAAATGGGCAGCTTTATTATTTCATAAGAAAAAAAGAGAGAAAATATATTAATTCAGGAAAACTTGGCTTATTACGCAAATTGGGCCTTGCATAGTAGGCTGAGAAGTGCGTTCTGGCTACTAGGTACGACATATATATATATATATATATATATATATATATATATATATATATATATATATATATATATATATATATATATATATATATATATATATATATATTAGGGGTACCACCTCTGGTGCAATTGCAGGGACCCACATCCTCGAAGAAGAAAACAAAGAGCATTCAGAGAAGATCTTGTGGATTCTCACTGAATACCTAATTCTTTTCTTCTCCTACCACCCCTATTATTTTTTTGTATGTTTTGTTTTATTTTATTGCAATGCTACAGTTTACAGAGAACACACACACACACACAAATATATAACAATTAAACAATCAGCGTTCGAAGACCTCGTCCAGCTCCTCGGAGGTTGGGTGCGTACCCAGGATACAGCACGCATTTCCCCTCTGCACTGCGACACTGAGGCGCTGGAATAGGAAACTGGCTGCTCGTGGGTCTCTAGTTTTCCCAATGAGTTCCTCACCAACCTCCTTTAAAAACTTGAGTGCACATTTACCCCAGGCGCCCAGAGTCTCTGAGCCTATCGGCACGAACCTGTAACAACGTTCTAGGTTTCTGTACTTGTGGATTTTCTGGGTCTCCCTGAAGGTGGCTGCCCCACCTCCCTCCGCTGAGCTGTAACGTAAATAAATATATATATATATATATATATATATATATATATATATATATATATATATATATATATATATATATATATATATATATATATACATAAATAAATTCTGGAATAACACCACAAGAGGCTAGCTAGGCTTGAGTTGGGTCAGGAAAGGGCAGCAGTGGCGGTGCTTCTCCATTTTATAAATAATAAATAAATAAATGTTTATTCAGGTAAGGTACATACATACAAGAGATTTTACAAAAATGGATAGATTTATAGAAAGAGCTAGTACATACAGTGCCTAAAGCCACGTCTATTACGCAAAGTGTTTCGGGCAGAAACGTCTGCCACAATTATTGGCATCATCTGCCACAAACACAGTTATTGACATCTTCAGGTGTTGACAAGCTGTCTGCTGGTAGTGTCTTCATTCTTGAGTCTTCTTTCTTCGTTCTTCTTACTTGTATCTTCTTGCTTCTTTTTTCTATCTTCTTACTTCTTATTTTTTCTTCTTCTGTCGTAACTACATATGGTGATCGAGTTCCTGTAGGTCATGAGGGATGAGGTTTGGTAGAAAAGTGGCTTAGTCCCATTCAGTTAGGATATCAAGTGCAGGAACGTGGAACAAATGCGCCTTATCTGGCTCTTGCATTCGTTGTTCTTCATAGCGCAGGCTGTAGAATCGACTGGTAAGTTTTCTATATTCAGGCGAACCATAAGCGGTGTTTACCAGTTGCAAACATATGGTCTATCGTAGGAGAGTTTGCGGTCGGTTTCCTAGGCATGGGGGGGGGGGGGGGGTGAGTGAGCTTCAACATCAACTGAGGCAGTAGTCATCATCATATGATAAGTGGAGGTCTGCGGAAGTTTCTGGTGACGGTGTCGTAGTTGCTATAGCCAGTGCTGGTTCAATTGGAGGTGCTGACATTGAGTCAGCAGAGGCTTCATGTTGAGGTGGTTGAGGAGTTTTGGTCGTAGAAGGCAGCGTGTCTGATGTAGGTTGGTTAGGATGGGAGTCAGTTGACACGAGATCTGCGAGAGCAGCTGGAAATACATTGATGTCAGAAGCTGAAGTTGTGGCAGTGGTTGGAGCTGAAGTGGTAGTAGCGACTGGAGCTGAAGTGGCAGCAGTGACTGGGGCTGAAGTGGTAGTAGTGGCTGGAGCTGAAGTGGTAGTAGTGGCTGGAGCTGAAGTGGTAGTAGTGGCTGGAGCTGAAGTGGTAGTAGTGGCTGGAGCTGAAGTGGTAGTAGTGGCTGGAGCTGAAGTGGTAGTAGTGGCTGGAGCTGAAGTGGTAGTAGTGGCTGGAGCTGAAGTGGTAGTAGTGGCTGGAGTTGAAGTCAGTAGTTCGCTGGGAACAATGAGTGTTGGAAGGTCATTTGCAGTGTAGAGTATGTTGAGAATTCGGACGAATTCCTTGTAGTTCGTGCCTGCCAACATTTCGGACAGGCGCCAGAGTGCGAAGGGTGCTATTAACGATGTTGGGAGCCGGCAACTGGTGTGGTGAAGACTGGTTAGATAATTGGCCGGAGGAAGGTAGTGGCGGTGGTGGCTAAGTCATTGAGTTTTTGGCAGACTGGGAGCTGGCCCCTTCCCCCCCACCCCCCCACCCCCCTTTGGGTTGCAGGCTGCATGGTAGCTCGCTCTTCTTCCGGAAGCTTCAGGAAGTTGGCGGCTTGCATGTTGAAAGTTCTTGGTGCACGGAGAGTGGTGTTGACCTGCCTGGCGTCGGACATGATTTTGATTGTTGCCGCCGAAGAAGGTTAGTTTATTGTGCACCCCATACTCATCCTGTGAGCGGTAGCGCAAAAGCATTACAGAGGACACAAAAGGTCTTTATCAGACCTCATCTTAGATTATTACATAAACAATTTCATCTATCCTTCACACCTTATAGTTACAATGTCAGCTAGTTACAGAGATCTTCTTGATTTCCTCAATTCTTCGGGGGCACTCAGCGGAGACATCTGCTAGGTCAATTGATCTGAGGGAATCAGATAAATTCTGGAATGTGCGGCACCAACGTGGAATTCTTATCTCATTAAACACAAATCGAAGCTGGAGTAATTCATAAGTATGCTACAGACTGGTTCCAGAGCTGAGAGCTTTGAGCTACAAGGAAAGACTACAAGTATTAAATCTCACGTCACAGGAAGAGTGTTGAAACAAGGAAACTAGAATTACGAACAAAAATTAAGACTTAACCTTCATAAGGACATATCTGCTATGGAGAAAGTACAATACAGAGAGGCAAAAATCCTCCCCAAACTAAGTCAACTCTTATACCGGAAACGGGTAAGCGCCACAGGACTAACAGCAACACAAACCAGCCATGATAGGGCTCATCTCATCGAAATATGTTGAGTACACATGCACAAACAAACAATACTGAGGAAGTTGGAGGAGCCAACTTCTTGTCAGTCCAGACCACTACCTAGAAAGGTAATAGTTACCTGAGTTTACCTGAGGACCACTAATACTAGTGGCCACGACGAGGACAGGAAGCCGGCGGCTTGTCAAAGGTCCCCCCCATTTGCCCTGATGATCTTTTCCAGCTATATTTGTTTATCTATTTATGTATTTATATACAAGAAGGTACATTGGGTTTGTGAGAGTACATAACATTGTGTTTACATTCTTGTAAAGCCACTAGTACGCGCAGCGTTTCGGGTCCTTTATATAGCAGATAATATTAAGTAGGTAAATTCTAGCAAAATTTATAACATGTTAACAGGTATATTGAAAGAAAAAAATGTTAGAGCTAGTAGGTATATTAAAGCACATTGATAACTTTGATTGATAGCACTGATAGCTTGATTGATAATTTGACAGAGATTAATAGGCACAATAAAGCATATTGATAGCACATATAAGATGACAGCAATGATCACAATGGTAAAGTTGTATGGCTTAGGTACATAAATATTGGGAGATTGGGTAGCACTAGATACAGTGCAAGTTTCAAGCACTAGGTAGAAAACTATGAAGATGAAATTAGGTACTTTTTGGTTTTGTTTTTGAATAAGGCAAAAGTTGGACAGCTTTTCAATTCATTAGGGAGTGAGTTCCATAGACTGGGTCCCTTTATTTGCATACAGTGTTTACACAGATTAAGTTTGACTCTGGGGATATCAAAGAGATATTTATTTCTGATGTGGTGATAATGGGTCCTATTACATCTGTCCAGGAAGAGTTTCAGAGCAGGGTTCGCATTTAAGAACAGGGTTTTGTAAATGTAGTTGACACAAGAGAATGTGTTGAAGGAGGTTATGTTTAGCATGTTTAGGGATTTAAACAAGGGGGATTTAAAACCCAGCAGAGTTTTGGCGTTTTCGGTTTCGGCGGGTAAACGGTTCCACGGGTTTACAACCCTATGGGTGAAAATTCATCTCCTGTTTTCTGTCTTACATTGTGGCTTGTTGAGCTTGAACCCGTTGATCCTCGTTCGTGTTACATCTGACCTTTTGAAGGAAGTTTCGGGATCACCATCCTCCAAACTGTTCAATATTTTGAAGGTTTCGATGAGATCCGCCCTGTTATGTCTGGTTTACAGTGCTGTTGGCCCAGTGGCCCTCAACCGTTCCTGACACGTGAGATGACTAAGCTCTGGTATGATTTTTGTTGCCCGGTGTTGCACCTTCTCCAGAGTAGCTGTGTCTTTCTGACGATGTGTTCTCCATGCCTGGATACAATAACCCAGGGGGGGGGGGCGCAACAGAGACATATATAATTGAACGACCACCTTCTCTTCTTTGAAGGTAAAGGTACGCTTGATTATTCCCAGGGTTTGGTTCGTTTGTTTTTACTGCCGCTCCCACTTGTTGTGCAACTTTTAGTGAATGATGGATTCTGACTCTAAGGGCCTTTTCTTCATCTGTCTGTTGTAACGAAGTACTGTCAGTTTTGTAGTTGTGATGTAGCTTTTTGTGCCCCACATGCACGGTCTTGCATTTAACGACATTAAAAAGCATTTACCAGTCATTTGACCATTTGTGGAGTTCATGTAGATATCTTTGTAAGGTCTCAATATTACCGTCACTTCCCACTGTATCGTATATCTTACTGTCATCAGCAAATTTGATGATGAGGTTTGTAATATTGTTATCTATGTCATTGATGTATATGACAACAATTGTTGGCCCCAAAATGGACCCCTGTGGTACCCCCCTTACCACATTTCCCAAGACAGATTCATTCCCATTTAGCACGACCCTTTGGTTTCTATATTGTTTTATCCATTACAGTATTTTCATATTTATTCCATGTGTCTGTAATTTCCATCTAAGTCTCTCGTGTGGTACTTTATCAAAAGCTTAAGCAAAGTCTATGTAAGCTACATCTTCCGGAAGTCTTTTGTCTGGTCTGAATAGCCAGTTACGATTTCCAGAAATGTGAGCAGGTTAGTGAGGCAGGATTTATTTTTAACAAACCCACGTTGCGTTGATTTTACAAGATTGTTCTCTTGGAGATGATGTATGATTCCCTCCCTAAGGACTCTCTCCCTTAGCTTGCAGATGTGTCATGTCCAGCTGGTCGGACGGTAGTTTTCTGCCTAGCTCTTTCTGTTTTTTTTTTTAATAAGGGTAACATTTGCATATTTCAAATCCAGGGGAACTATCCCTTGGTCCAGGGATTTCCTGAAAATGAGTTTCAGTGATATGCATAGTTTTTTGCCGGCTCCCTTACGACTTTGCATTGAAATCCATCCACACCTTGGGCTTTTGAGTCTTAAAGTTTGTCAATGTTCTTCCTGATTGTGTCGCATGCAATCTTTCTAGTGTGAACACTGATATAAAGTATTCACTCAGAGTGTTTGCTGCCCTTTTATATTCTTTTAGGGGTCCTACAGAGTCTTTTGTTTTGATTTTACTTCGTATATATATATGCATAGAATGATTTTGGATCTTCCTTTATGTTTTGGGCAAGTTTTCTTTCGCATTTTCTTTTGGTTAATCTGATTTCCTGGGTTGCTGAATTTAATTCCTTTTTACATATATCTGGTATTTACCTAGGATCTAAATTGAATAAATGTGGTGATCTCACTGATGTCAGCAACTTCAGACCTATATCAATTCTGCCAAACTTGTCAAAAATATTTGAAAAACTAATCTACAAGCAGCTTTACTCTTATCTAGCCAAACACAATATACTAAGCTCTTGTCAGTATAGCTTCAGACCCAAAAAAACGCACTAACGATGCACTTATTTGCATGATTAACTTGATATATGCAGCGCTTGATAAAAATGAGTTCCCTGTTGGGTTATTTGTGGACCTACGTAAGGCTTTTGACACTGTCAACCACCAAAACTTTCTTCTTAAATTACATCATTATGGAGTCAGAGGTCACTCCTGCAGTACCTTCAGTCTTACCTTACTGACAAGCTCCAGTATGTTTCTGTGAATAATTCCATTTCTCCGACACTGCCTATAAACATTGGTGTTCCACAGGGCACCATACTTGGCCCTCTCCTCTTTCTCATCTACATTAATGACCTTCCAAATGCCTCCCAACACCTCAAACCAATCTTATTTGCTGATGACACAACCTTCATTTTCTCCAGTTCTGACCCTCTTGCTCTAAATGTCACTGTGAATACTGAACTAAGTAAAGTCCATCTTTGGCTAACTGCTAACAAACTCACCATTAACAATGACAAAACTTTCTATATTTTGTTTGGTAATAAATTCTCAAATGAATTAATCTAAGAATAAACATATACAATCAGTAGTAAAGTTGATGGTGAATTCCTTGGTGTTCTCATCGATAACAAGCTGAATTTCCAGGGACACACTCTAAAATAGCAAAAAAAGTTTCTAAAACTGTTGGCATTCTTTCTAAGATCAGATATTATGTCCTCGCCCTGCCCCGGTGACGCTCTATTACTCCCTCGTCTATCCTTATCTCAACTATGGTATTTGTGCTTGGGGTTCTACTACCCAAAATCATTTACGTCCTCTAATTACCCAACACAAAGCTGCTATTAGAGCAATATCTAACTCTGGCCCCAGACATCACTCGGTACCCTTACTCAAATCTCTGAATATGTTAGATTTTACTGCACATCCTCTCTTGTGTACTCTATATATTTAAAACTCTGAATTGTAATGTCAATTCTGACCTTCAACGCTTCCTAGAAGGTTGCAACAGAACTCATGGGCACCACACCAGAAACAAATACCTATTTGATATTCCAAGAGTACGACTTAATCAAACTGGAAATGCTCTACAAATGAAAGGACCCAGAATGTGGAATGACCTTCCCAATCATGTCAAAGATTGTACCTCTCTCAACCAGTTTAGGATGAAAACTAAGTACTACCTAATTAACTCCATGTAACCTATCTTACTTATTAATGTCAACCCATGTCTTACTATTTAAAAAATGCTGTTTGTTGACCAACTTGTATATTGGCTATTTTCTACCATGTTCCCCCCTTTTTTATCTTTTATTATTTTTTTCTTTCAAAGCAATTTATACTTTAAGTTCAATTACTGTTAAGTTTTAGTCTAAGTTTTTTCCCCACCTCTCCTTGCCCGAAACGCTATGCGTACTAGTGGCTTTAGGTATTATACTACCTCTATCTTTAAATCAACAGAATGTTTGTACTGTACTCTGCAACTATGTATGTACTTTTCCTAAATAAATTATTATTATTATTATTATTATATTATATTATTATTATTTTATTATTATTATATTATTATTATTATTATTATTATTATTATTATTAAGATAGAAGTAGAGCTGTTTGTATATAATTTTTTCAAATATTTTTGATAATATAGTAGATTTGATATGGGTCTGTAATTGTTTATGTCTGCCAGATTACCTCCTTTATGAACTGGCGTTACTCTTTTGCTTTTTTAAGGATATCAGGGAGGTATGACACTCAAGAGATTTGTTGAACAGCAAAGCTATGGGTGGTGCAAGGGCATGGGAGGCGCTCTTGTATATCATGGATGGTATTTCACTAATGTTCCCAGCTTTTGGTTTTTAGTGAGTGTATGATGGACACAACATCTGTCGGACTGATCGGTGAGAGGAGAAGAGAGTTCGGGTAGCTGTCTGTAAGATATGTGGTAACAGTGTCTGAGTCTGTGGGATTTTTCTGGCAAGGTTAGTTAGTTTTTTTTAGTTTAGTTCATTTATTATGCACCCCATACCCCTTGTGGGCGGTAGTGGAAAGGGTTACAGAGGCACATAATGGGCTCAGGGACTGAACCCACAATTCATTTAGCTAAGCAAGTTACAATCTTGATGA
>WNGS01165339.1:13955375-13967562 GCA_020271785.1 Procambarus virginalis
GGTCCTTGTGCTAACATCAGAAGAGGACATGGTCGATCAAATTCAAGTAGGGAAAAATCTCACCCCATCGTGTGATCGCAATATTCTAAGAGGAATACAGTTACAGAAACTCTGGTAAAGGTCCAGGATGATGACCTTCTAGATTACCATTCAGGAAAACTATCAGGAATGAAAGAGGAAGTAGGAAAACACCTCATGGAGGGGGTGATAGGTGCTCATGGCATGGTAACATTATGGTGGGCGGTGATAGGTGCTCATGGCATGGTAACATTATGGTGGGCGGTGATAGGTGATCATGGCATGATAACATTATGGTGGGCGGTGATAGGTGATCATGGCAGGGAAACATCTAGGGGAAATTTAAAAAAAGAGTCATTACTTGAACTCGTACAAAGATGTGTGCCAAAAAGGAGAAAGAAAAGCAAGGGGAACAAGATGGATGACACAAGTAGTAAACAGAGCGCTAATAACTACACGGAACCTCTGGAGACGGTATACATCCACGATCAACATTATGAGATACTTATTAATTATTTCATATATATGTTGTTGAATATGACCGAAAGGGTAAGGTTAATCATTCTAACAAAACGAATCTTCTCAATATTCTTACGTTTTTCTTCACTGTCCAGGGTAATTGAAAAATTAGCTCTCCAAATTCATTTGTTCCATTTTTATTTATGGTCTGACGCCTAGAAGAGTTTGCAAGACTTTTCACATTTTCAAAGACTTTTATGTAGATTGATTGTATCTACACCGTAACAGTACCCACTACAGTATCTACTAATACACCGTAACAGTACCCCGCAGGAGACTAACTAATACACCGTACAGTACCCACGCAGGAGACTAACTAAGACACCGTAACAGTACCCACGCAGGGAGACTAACTAATACACCGTAACAGTACCCACGCAGGAGACTAACTAATACACCTAACAGTACCCAGCAGGAGACTAACTAATACACCGTACAGTACCACGCAGGAGACTAACTAATACACCATAAACAGTACCCACGCAGGAGAACTAACTAATACACCGTAACAGTACCCACGCAGGGACTAACTAATACACCATAACAGTACCCACGCAGGAGGACTAACTAATACACCATAACAGTACCCACGCAGGAGACTAACTAATACACTGTAACAGTACCCCGCAGGAGACTAACTAATACACCGTAACAGTACCCACGCAGGAGACTAACTAATACACCATAACAGTACCCACGCAGGAGACTAATAATACACCGTAACATACCCCCGCAGGAGACTAACTAATACACCGTAACAGTACCCCCGCAGGAGAACTAACTAATACACCGTAAACAGTACCCCGCAGGAGACTAACTAATACACCGTAACAGTACCCCCGCAGGAGACTAACTAATACACCGTAACAGTACCCACGCAGGAGACTAACTAATACACCGTAACAGTACCCACGCAGGAGACTAACTAATACACCGTAACAGTACCCACGCAGGAGACTGATAATACACCGTAACAGTACCCACGCAGGAGACTAACTAATACACCGTAACAGTACCCACGCAGCAGGAGACTAACTAATACACCGTAACAGTACCCACGCAGGAGACTACAATAATACACCGTAACAGTACCCACGCAGGAGACTAACTAATACACCGTAACAGTACCCACGCAGGAGACTAACTATAATACACAAAATGGAAAGGAAGGGAACTCTCAAGGGGAAAGCGCCAAGCCATTAAGACTACATAGCACTTGGAAGGGATCAAGATACGGGCACAAAATGGAGAATCAGGCACGAGTGACAGGGAAGGTGCTCCAGTGGATGAAGGAATACCACTGCGACATAAAATATAAGTCGGAGTGATAGGAGAGGCTTCAGAGTGGCGGGAGGACATCAGTGTCGTTCCAAAAGGGACAGTTGGATTTGGAGTTTTTTTGATTTGATATCCAAAAAGCTTGGAAAGGATGTAGAAGGAAGAGGGATGTGGAGGTGAAATTCTTGGAAGAGGATGTAGACGTGGAGTGAGGAGGCTTGAAAGTTGTGTGGCCGATCTACTATTAGTTGGCATGATGTTTTGGTCTTGACCTTGTTGATTGTTCTTATTTGCGGCAGTAGGCTAGTGATGTGGCGGTTGGCTGCTGTCCAGGTTTAGGTGGGGTGTTCTTTCTGACCTGGAGGAGGCGTCTTCCCTATTGAGTTGGTGATACTTGTTACATTAACTGAGGTTGGTGGTTTCTATATCTCGTGGGAGTTCGTTTGAATAGTCAGCACAGCACCTCTGGTAACGGAGTTCTTCAGGGTCTTGGGGTTCGTCGGCGGCATCTTCCCGATTGGAGAGTAACCCGGGTCGAAGTACTCTCTCTTCAGGATGGTGAGGTCAGTGTGTCTCCACATTATTTATGTGTGGACATACATTTAGTGAGGGAATTTGTCGGGGTTCTTGTTGGCGATGATCTGGTTGAATTGTACGGTCAGTTGTTTTTAGTACTGCTGTTGCCTTTGAATTCGTTATCCCCTTCAATGCAGAGGAGGTAACAAGGGGCGCCTCGTGTCTGTCTAACGCCTCTTGCATGTGGGTTCGTGTTCGGGTTCGATCCAGGAGACTTCAAGTTCTGCAAGATCCATGTTGTCTTCTGGTTGAGTGCTGGTTCTGTTGCTATCGCATCTGCTTGGTGATCTTGGTTTATCGTCAGTAGAGGGAGTTGATGTAGCCATTGGGTGATTGGCTTCAGGTATGGGGTGGCTTGGGGCCGTGCGGTAGCTGTTGGTGGTGTTGCTAGCACTGTTGTCGATTCCTAAGCGAGGATGTCGTGGGCATTGTTGCTGCTGGTCCCGTTGTTGTTGTGGCTGGTCTGGTCGAGTTGAAGCAAATTGTGTAATCTGTAGTAAGTCCGGTGGGACAGATATCCTGGGGTAGTCCGTTGGCCTCAAGCAGCCTGTTAAGTATAGTTACGTACTTAGTGACGTCCGTCTCTGCCAGCTTCTCCGCAGGTTACCAGTACAGCGACCAGAGTGGTGGCGACCGAGGCCGCTGATTGGTTGCTTATGTGCTGGTGGGCTGGGCTGCCGTCGCCTGTGGTTGGCCCCAGTATGGGGGGGGGGAGGAAGGGGGATGTGCTGGTACGGACGTACGGGAAAAATACGAAGGTACAGGGCAAGATACCCGTTGGACGATCTTCAAGTGGGGACACCTGAAAAGAAGTCTGTGAGAGGAAGCGCTGAAGTTGTAGAAAAAGAGTCAGGGCTAAACCCAGCTGCCTGCGTGTCTAGAATCGATACTGCCATCAGAACACTAACAAACTCTGCTTGCAGACAACACACAGCCCCCTTGTTTAAATACATAAACATGCTAAACATAAACTCTCTCAACACATTCTTGTGTCAACTACATTTACAAAACCTGTTCTTAAATGCGAACCCTGCTCTGAAACTCTTCCTGGACAGATGTAATAGGACCCATTATCACCACACCAGAAATAAAATATCGTTGATATGTCCAGAGCAAACTTAATCTGTGTAAACACTGTATGCAAATATAGGGACCCAGTCTATGGAACTCACTCCCTAATGAATTGAAAAGCTGTCCAACTTTTGCCTTATTCAAAAACAAAACCAAAAGTACCTAATTTCATCTTCATAGTTTTTTACCTAGTGCTTGAAACTTGCACTGTATCTAGTGCTACCCAATCTCCCCCCCCCAAAAAAAAAAAAAAAAAAAAAAAAAATTATGTACCTAAGCCATACAACTTTACCATTGTGATCATTGCTGTCATCTTATATGTGCTATCAATATGCTTTATTGTGCCTATTAACCTTTGTCAAATTATCAATCAAGCTATCAATCAAAGTTATCAATATGCTTTAATATACCTACTAATCTCTCACAATTTTTTTCTTATAACATACCTGTTAACATTTTATAAATTTTGCTAGAATTTACCTACTTAATATTATCTGTTATATTAAGGAACCGAAACGCTGCGCGTACTAGTGGCTTTACAAGAATGTAAACACAATGTTATGTACTCTCACAAACCCAATATGTACTTTCTTGTATATAAATAATAATAATAATAATAATAATAATAATAATAATAATAATAATAATAATAATAATAATATTTTGTTTAGGAAAAGTACGTACACAGATGCAGAGTTACAAACATTTTGATTGATTTATAGATAGCGATAGTACATACAATACCTAAAGCCACTAGTAAGCATAGCGTTCGGGTTTCGGGTTTCGGGCTATATATATATATATATATATATATATATATATATATATATATATATATATATATATATATATATATATATATATATGTCGTACCTAGTAGCCAGAACGCACTTCTCAGCCTACTATGCAAGGCTCGATTTGCCTAATAAGCCAAGTTTTCATAAATTAATTGTTTTTCGACTACCTAACCTACCTAACCTAACCTAACCTAATTTTTTCGGCTACCTCACCTAACCTAACCTATAAAGATAAGTTAGGTACGGTTAGGTAGGGTTGGTTAGGTTCGGTCATATATCTACGTTAATTTTAACTCCAATAAAAAAAATTGACCTCATACATAATGAAATGGGTAGCTTTATTATTTCATAAGAAAAAAAGAGAGAAAATATATTTATTTATATATATATATATATATATATATATATATATATATATATATATATATATATATATATATATATATATATATATATATATATATATATATAAATAAATACTGGAATAACACCACAACAGGCTAGCTAGGCTTGAGTTGGGTCAGGAAAGGGCAGCAGTGGCGGTGCTTCTCCATTTTATAAATAATAAATAAATAAATGTTTATTCAGGTAAGGTACATACATACAAGAGATTTTACAAAAATGAATAGATTTATAGAAAGAGCTAGTACATACAGTGCCTAAAGCCACGTCTATTACGCAAAGTGTTTCGGGCAGAAACATCTGCCACAATTATTGGCATCATCTGCCACAAACACAGTTATTGACATCTTCAGGTGTTGACAAGCTGTCTGCTGGTATCCCACCAAACACACACCGAAACTACGACGTTGGTACAACGTTCGAACAAGTTTTAACACCTCCTAACCAGTTATAACAACCAATATAGCAAGTTGTAACAACGTTCTAATACGCCATAAACACGTTAAGCCAAGATGTAACAACTTTATTACAAGTTGTAACAAGCGGAAAATAGAGACAGTTACGGTTTGTGTTTCCAGGGATAGTGTCTTCATTCTTGAGTCTTCTTTCTTCGTTCTTCTTGTATCTTCTTGCTTCTTTTTCTTTCTTCTTAATTCTTATTTTTTCTTCTTCTGTCGTAACTACATATGGTGATCGAGTTCCTGTAGGTCATGAGGGATGAGGTTTGGTAGAAAAGTGGCTTAGTCACATTCAGTTAGGATATCAAGTGCAGGAACGTCGGTCGGCCGAGAGCGGACAGCACGCTGGACTTGTGATCCTGTGGTCCTGTGTTCGATCCCAGGCGCCGGCGAGAAACAATGGGCAGAGTTTCTTTCACCCTATGCCCCTGTTACCTAGCAGTAAAAAAGGTACCTGGGTGTTAGTCAGCTGTCACGGGCTGCTTCCTGGGGGTGGAGGCCTGGTCGAGGACCGGGCCGCGGGGACACTAAAAAGCCCCGAAATCATCTCAAGATAACCTCAAGATAATCAAGATAACGTGGAACAAATGCGCCTTATCTGGCTCTTGCATTCGTTGTTCTTCATAGCGCAGGCTGTACAATCGACGGGTAAGTTTTCTATATTCAGGCGAACCATAAGCGGTGTTTACCAGTTGCAGACATATAGTCTATCGTAGGAGAGTTTGCGGTCGGTTTCCTAGGCATGGGAGGGGGGGGGGGTGAGTGAGCTTCAACATCAACTGAGGCAGTATTAGTCATCATCATATGATAAGTGGAGGTCTGCGGAAGTTTCTGGTGACGGTGTCGTAGTTGCTGTAGCCAGTGCTGGTTCAACTGGAGGTGCTGACATTGAGTCAGCAGAGGCTTCATGTTGAGGTGGTTGAGGAGTTTTGGTCGTAGAAGGCAGCGTGTCTGAAGTAGGTTGGTTAGGATGGGAGTCAGTTGACACGAGATCTGCGAGAGCAGGTGGAAATACAATGATGTCAGAAGCTGGAGTTATGGCAGTGACTGGAGCTGAAGTGGTAGCAGTGGCTGGAGCTGAAGTGGTAGCAGTGGCTGGAGCTGAAGTGGTAGCAGTGGCTGGAGCTGAAGTGGCAGCAGTGGCTGGAGTTGAAGTCAGTAGTTCGCTGGGAACAATGAGTGTTGGAAGGTCATTTGCAGTGTAGAGTATGTTGAGAATTCGGACGAATTCCTTGTAGTTCGTGCCTGCCAACATTTCGGACAGGCGCCAGAGTGCGAAGGGTGCTATTAACGATGTTGGGAGCCGGCAACTGGTGTGGTGAAGACTGGTTAGATAATTGGCCAGAGGAAGGTAGTGGCGGTGGTGGCTAAGTCGAGTTTTTGGCAGACTGGGAGCTGGCCCCTTCCCCCCCACCCCCCACCCCCTTTGGGTTGCAGGCTGCATGGTAGCTCGCTCTTCTTCATTAAGTTGGCGGCTTGCATGTTGAAAGTTCTTGGTGCATGGAGAGTGGTGTTGACCTGCCTGGCGACGGACATGATTTTGATTGTTGCCGCCGAAGACGGTTAGTTTATTGTGCGCCCCATACTCATCCTGTGAGCGGTAGCGCAAAAGCATTACAGAGGGCACAAAGGTCTTTATCAGACCTCATCTTAGATTATTACATAAACAATTTCATCTATCCTTCACACCTTATAGTTACAATGTCAGCTAGTTACAGAGATCTTCTTGATTTCCTCAATTCTTCGGGGGCACTCAGCGGAGACATCTGCTAGGTCAATTGATCTGAGGGAATCAGATAAATTCTGGAATGTGCGGCACCAACGTGGAATTCTTATCTCATTAAACACAAATCGAAGCTGGAGTAATTCATAAGTATGCTACAGACTGGTTCCAGAGCTGAGAGCTTTGAGCTACAAGGAAAGACTACAAGTATTCAATCTCACGTCACAGGAAGAGTGTTGAAACAAGGAAACTAGAATTACGAACAAAAATTAAGACTTAACCTTCATAAGGACATATCTGCTATGGAGAAAGTACAATACAGAGAGGCAAAAATCCTCCCCAAACTAAGTCAACTCTTATACCGGAAACGGGTAAGCGCCACAGGACTAACAGCAACACAAACCAGACATGATAGGGCTGATCTCATCGAAACATGTTGAGTACACATGCACAAACAAACAATACTGAGGAAGTTGGAGGAGCCAACTTCTTGTTAGTCCAGACCACTACCTTGAAAGGTGATATTTACCTGAGTTTACCTGAGGACCACTAATACTAGTGGCCACGACGAGGACAGGAAGCCGGCGGCTTGTCAAAGGTCCCCCATTTGCCCTGATGATCTTTTCCAGCTATATATGTTTATCTATTTATTTATTTATATATAAGAAGGTACATTGGGTTTGTGAGAGTACATAAAATTGTGTTTACATTCTTGTAAAGCCACTAGTACGCGCAGCGTTTCGGGTCCTTAATATAACAGATAATATTAAGTAGGTAAATTCTAGCAAAATTTATAAAATGTTAACAGGTACTGTATGTTATAAGAAAAAATTGTGAGAGATTAGTAGATATATTAAAGCACATTGATAACTTTGATTGATAGCACTGATAGCTTGATTGATAATTTGACAAAGGTTAATAGGCACAATAAAGCATATTGATAGCATATATAAGAGGACAGCAATGATCACAATGGTAAAGTTGTATGGCTTAGGTACATAAATATTGGGAGATTGGGTAACACTAGATACAGTGCAAGTTTCAAGCACTAGGTAGAAAACTATGAAGATAAAATTAGGTACTTTTTGGTTTTGTTTTTGAATAAGGCAAAAGTTGGACAGCTTTTCAATTCATTAGGGAGTGAGTTCCATAGACTGGGTGCCTTTATTTGCATACAGTGTTTACACAGATTAAGTTTGACTCTGGACATATCAAAGATATATTTATTTCTGGTGTGGTGATAATGGGTCCTATTACATCTGTCCAGGAAGAGTTTCAGAGCAGGGTTCGCATTTAAGAACAGGGTTTTGTAAATGTAGTTGACACAAGAGAATGTGTTGAGAGAGTTTATGTTTAGCATGTTTAGGGATTTAAACAAGGGGGATTTAAAACCCAGCAGAGTTTTGGCGTTTTCAGTTTCGGCGGGTAAGCGGTTCCACGGGTTTACAACCCTATGGGTGAAAAGGCATCTCCTGTTTTCTGTCTTACATTGTGGCTTGTTGAGCTTGAACCTGTTGATCCTCGTTCGTGTTACATCTGACCTCTTGAAGGAAGTTTCGGGATCACCATCCTCCAAACTGTTCAATATTTTGAAGGTTTCGATGAGATCTGCCCTGTTATGTCTAGTTTACAGTGCTGTTGGCCCAGTGGCCCTCAACCGTTCCTGACACGTGAGATGACTAAGCTCTGGTATGATTTTTGTTGCCCGGTGTTGCACCTTCTCCAGAGTAGCTGTGTCTTTCTGACGATGTGTTCTCCATGCTGGATACAATAATCCAGGGGGGGGGGGGCGCACCAGAGACATATATAATTGAACGACCACCTTCTCTTCTTTGAAGGTAAAGGTACGCTTGATTATTTCCAGGGTTTGGTTCGTTTGTTTTTACTGCCGCTCCCACTTGTTGTGCAACTTTTAGTGAATGATGGATTCTGACTCTAATGGCCTTTTCTTCATCTGTCTGTTGTAACGAAGTGCTGTTAGTTTTGTAGTTGTGACGTAGCTTTTTGTGCCCCACATGCACAGTCTTGCATTTAACGACATTAAAAAGCATTTACCAGTCATTTGACCATTTGTGGAGTTCATGTAGATATCTTTGTAAGGTCTCAATATTACCGTCACTTCCCACTGTACCGTATATCATACTGTCATCAGCAAATTTGATGATGAGGTTTGTAATATTGTTATCTATGTCATTGATGTATATGACAACAATTGTTGGCCCCAAAATGGACCCCTGTGGTACCCCCCTTACCACATTTCCCAAGACAGATTCATTTCCATTTAGCACGACCCTTTGGTTTCTATATTGTTTTATCCATTACAGCATTTTCCTATTTATTCCATGTGTCTGTAATTTCCATCTAAGTCTCTCGTGTGGTACTTTATCAAAAGCTTAAGCAAAGTCTATGTAAGCTACATCTTCCGGAAGTCTTTTGTCTGAATAGCCAGTTACGATTTCCAGAAATGTGAGCAGGTTAGTGAGGCAGGATTTATTTTTAACAAACCCACGTTGCGTTGATTTTACAAGATTGTTCTCTTGGAGATGATGTATGATTCCCTCCCTAAGGACTCTCTCCCTTAGCTTGCAGATGTGTCATGTCCAGCTGGTCGGACGATAGTTTTCTGCCTAGCTCTTTCTGTTTTTTTTTTTAATAAGGGTAACATTTGCATATTTCAAATCCAGGGGAACTATCCCTTGGTCCAGGGATTTCCTGAAAATGAGTTTCAGTGATATGCATAGTTTTTTTGCCGGTTCCTTTACGACTTTGCATTGAAATCCATCCACACCTTGGGCTTTTGAGTCTTAAAGTTTGTCAATGTTCTTCCTGATTGTGTCGCATGCAATCTTTCTAGTGTGAACACTGATATAAAGTATTCACTCAGAGTGTTTGCTGCCCTTTTATATTCTTTTAGGGGTCCTACAGAGTCTTTTGTTTTGATTTTACTTCGTATATATATATGCATAGAATGATTTTGGATCTTCCTTTGTGTTTTGGGCAAGTTTTTTTTCGCATTTTCTTTTGGTTAATCTGATTTCCTGGGTTGCTGAATTTAATTCCTTTTTACATATATCTGGTATTTACCTAGGATCTAAATTGAATAAATGTGGTGATCTCACTGATGTCAGCAACTTCAGACCTATATCAATTCTGCCAAACTTGTCAAAAATATTTGAAAAACTAATCTACAAGCAGCTTTACTCTTATCTAGCCAAACACAATATACTAAGCTCTTGTCAGTATAGCTTCAGACCCCCCAAAACGCACTAACGATGCACTTATTTGCATGATTAACTTGATATATGCAGCGCTTGATAAAAATGAGTTCCCTGTTGGGTTATTTGTGGACCTACGTAAGGCTTTTGACACTGTCAACCACCAAAACTTTCTTCTTAAATTACATCATTATGGAGTCAGAGGTCACTCCCTGCAATACCTTCAGTCCATCCTTACTGACAAGCTCCAGTATGTTTCTGTGAATAATTCCATTTCTCCGACACTGCCTATAAACATTGGTGTTCCACAGGGCACCATACTTGGCCCTCTCCTCTTTCTCATCTACATTAATGACCTTCCAAATGCCTCCCAACACCTCAAACCAATCTTATTTGCTGATGACACAACCTTCATTTTCTCCAGTTCTGACCCTCTTGCTCTAAATGTCACTGTGAATACTGAACTAAGTAAAGTCCATCTTTGGCTAACTGCTAACAAACTCACCATTAACAATGACAAAACTTTCTATATTTTGTTTGGTAATAAATTCTCAAATGAAATTAATCTAAGAATAAACATATACAAATCAGTAGTAAAGTTGATGGTGAATTCCTTGGTAACCTCATCGATAACAAGCTGAATTTCCAGGGACACACTCTAAATATAGTAAAAAAAGTTTCTAAAACTGTTGACATTCTTTCTAAGATCAGATATTATGTTCCTCGCCCTGCCCTGGTGACGCTCTATTACTCCCTCATCTATCCTTATCTCAACTATGGTATTTGTGCTTGGGGTTCTACTACCCAAAATCATTTACGTCCTCTAATTACCCAACACAAAGCTGCTATTAGAGCAATATCTAACTCTGGCCCCAGACATCACTCGGTACCCTTACTCAAATCTCTGAATATGTTAGATTTTACTGCACATCCTCTCTTGTGTACTCTATATATTTAAAACTCTGAATTGTAATGTCAATCCTGACCTTCAACGCTTCCTAGAAGGTTGCAACAGAACTCATGGGCACCACACCAGAAACAAATACCTATTTGATATTCCAAGAGTACGACTTAATCAAACTGGAAATGCTCTACAAATGAAAGGACCCAGAATGTGGAATGACCTTCCCAATCATGTCAAAGATTGTACCTCTCTCAACCAGTTTAAGATGAAAACTAAGTACTATCTAATTAACTCCATGTAACCTACCTTACTTATAAATGTCAACCCATGTCTTACTATATAAAAAAAATGCTGTTTGTTGACGAACTTGTATATTGGCTATTTTCTACCATGTTCCCCCCTTTTTTATCTTTTATTATTTTTTTCTTTCAAAGCAATTTATACTTTAAGTTCAATTACTGTTAAGTTTTAGTCTAAGTGTTTTTCCCCACCTCACCTTGCCCGAAACGCTATATGCGTACTAGTGGCTTTAGGTATTATACTACCTATATCTTTAAATCAAACAGAATGTTTGTACTGTAACTCTGCAACTATGTATGTACTTTTCCTAAATAAATTATTATTATTATTATTATTATTATTATTATTATTATTATTATTATTATTATTATTATTATTATTATTATTATTATTATTATTATTATTATTATTATTAAGATAGAAGTAGAGCTGTTTGTATATAATTTTTTCAAATATTTTTGATAATATAGGTAGATTTGATATGGGTCTGTAATTGTTTATGTCTGTCAGATTACCTCCTTTATGAACTGGCGTTACTCTTGCTTTTTTAAGGATATCAGGGAAGGTATGACACTCAAGAGATTTGTTGAACAGCAGAGCTATAGGTGGCGCAAGGGCATGGGAGGCGCTCTTGTATATCATGGATGGTATTTCACTAATGTTCCCAGCTTTGGTTTTTAGTGAGTGTATGATGGACACAACATCTGTCGGACTGATCGGTGAGAGGAGAAGAGAGTTCGGGTAGCTGTCTGTAAGATATGTGGTAACATGTGTCTGAGTCTGTGGGATTTTTCTGGCAAGGTTAGTTAGTTTTTTTTTAGTTTAGTTCATTTATTATGCACCCCATACCCATCTTGTGGGCGGTAGTGGAAAGGGTTACAGAGGCACATAATGGGCTCAGGGACTGAACCCCACAATTCATTTAG
>WNGS01165339.1:13985655-13998912 GCA_020271785.1 Procambarus virginalis
GTTTTTTTGAAGAAAAGATTGCACTGCTAGGTTGATGTCCCTATGTTCCCTAACTCGGACTCCCAGTTGACATTATCAGCAGCAGTTATAAAGTTGTCTATAGCAGTTTCATTGTGCAGCCTAAAGCTTAACTCCCTTGTCTCTAGAAGTGGTTTGTTAATGTTAGTTAAGAGAAATGTGGGATAATGGTCTGTAGTGCTATCGGTGATTATACCTGAAGTAAGCGGATAGGTTATGTTGGTCCAGATGTGAGCTAGAGTCGTGGCAGTACTATCAGTGATTCTAGTAGGTCTAGTGATTAAGGGTATGAGGAAGCAGGAATTCATACAGTTGAGGAAGCTAACAGCAGTAGGGTGATCAGGCTCGCAGAGGTCAATATTAAAGTCCCCTGCGATAATTAGATGGTTTTTGTTCAGTCTGTTATCGAGTATTAGATTACTAAGGTTTGAGTTGAATTCGGACACATCAGTGTTAGGAATTCTATAGACTGCACCCACAGACAGGACAGACTCGGCACCCTTGACTCTGAAACTGGCGAAGATATATTCTCCACAGCAGTCTCTAGTTCTTATTACTTTTAAGCATGTTAGTTCTTGATGGTAGTAAAGAGCAGTACCACCACCTCTCTGTATTTGACGACAGTTGTGAATTGCCGAGTAGTTAGGCATATTAAAGAGTTGAGTAGTATCCTCTTTCAACCACGTTTCAGTAAGTATAATAAAAGAGAATTTGTTGTCAATAGTTTCAATCAAGGCACTAACATCATCGAAGTGTTTACTTAGGTATCTAACGTTCAAGTTGGTTACAGAGATATTGTGATTATGTGTTAATACATTGTTTACATCATGTGCTGTAAAATATCTGCAATTTTGATCATTAAAGTGATGATTGTCATAGATAGTGGATAAGAGGTTTAGTTCTGGGTCTATACTTGTCTGCATAAAAAGACTGGTTGTAGGAAAACAAGGCAAGAATGGCAATTACAAAATAGAAATTTGATATAAAAGGGGAAAAAATATAAACAAGACTATACAAAACAAACACAAAATGAACAAAAAAAAGAAAAAAGAGGTAGCTCACAAGGGGCTTACAGGTACTCTCAGGTACACTATAAGTAATAATTTGCATTTTGAGACACAGGCAAAGCCAGGGGTACAATGGAGTAAGGGAGTATGGCGAGGCTAGGCAACCTAGGTAATAAATGAAATCAAAGAAAAAAGTTCAATAATAGACATAAGCAAATTTAAGCTAAAGATTATTAACTATAAGTAGTTTAGTTATGATCGTATAATTAATAAGACCTAAAGAAATATTAAAGTACTCAGTTAATTAAGTCCAATAAATGACTAGTAAAAAGTAAATTAAAAATTAATTTAAAAGTGAAACAATGAGACTTAGGATACCTAGCCCGCACTAGGTGACAAGGGGTTAATTATGTTGACTCATTGAGAGTGATAATAAGGTGAGACAAACCACATTGGGAGAGGAAAGTGTTGAGGTTTTCCTCATTAGCAATTGTAAACATTTTACCTTCTGAAGTCTTTCTCACTTTGATCAAGCCATCTCTAACGAAGCACCGATGAATCGCATTTGGATTTTGATGACGGATTTGACGCAGGCGGTAGGAGGTGCTGTCTTTTTCTAGTCAAGCTCTTGTTGATGTAGATTCCCTATCTGTTGCATGTAATAGGAACCTATTCTATTCTAAATAAGTTACAATTCCATTTCAGTGTTTCCGATTGCATTGATAAATTGAATTTTCATTGATTTTGTTTTATTTTCATTTTGATTTAATTATTTTGTGTGACAATGCATTGGAATTCAGCTGTGTTGTTTACCATCCAGTTCATTTCATAAGAATAAGTTCAGATGCCACACCTGTGGCAGGTAAAAACATTTTTTTTTTAAGAAACAGAGCCATTTGTTTCATGTAAGAGGAACACACACACTATACTAAATATTACACGATTCAATTTCAATTTTTTATTGCATTGACAAATAATATATATTCATAGATTTTTATTTACTTTCATATTGATTTAATTATTTTGTGTGACATTGCGTTGGAATTGAGATGCGTTGTTTACCATACTAAATAATGTTTACGAAGAACATTTTGTGAGTATAGTTTATTTTTTATTGCTTTTCATTTAATTTTTAAAACAGTTTTTCTCATAGTTCAGTGATGGGAACATCAGACCATTTGATGTTCCCAATTTTCTGATGGAAACATCAGATCATTTAAAAATGTATTGGACGAGGGAATGTAAGTGGGGGGATAGTGGGGAGGACAAGGGGACAGGAGAAGGGGTATTGGTGAGGAGGACGAGGGGACGGGGAGTTGGAGATGGTCGGGACGAGGGGACATGCAGGGGAATGGAGAATGGTGGGAAGACAAGGGGACAGGGCAGTGCAGGATGGTGGAGAGGAGGAGGGGACAGGGGAGGGGGGAATGGTAGGGAGGACGAGGGGACCGGGTAGTGTGAGATGGTGGAGTGGGGAATGGTTAGGAGCATGAGAGGATGGTGAAGTGAAGGATGGTGGGGAGGACAAAATGATGGGTAGGGGGGGGGGAATAGTGGGGAGGACAAGGGGACAGGGGAATGGCTGGGAAGATTAAGGGACGGGAGAGTGAGGAATGGTTGGGAGGACGAGGTGACGGGGGAGGGGGGAATGGGGGGGGAGGATTGGGACACAGGGAAAGGTTGCTGTGGCTCAGCAACGCACATGCGTTGCTGAGCCACAGCAACGCGTGGCCGGGTACAGCTAGTATGTAAATAAATACCATTGCTTCTCAAATCTTGGGAGCGACAAGGAAAGCTATACACTATCTCTTAGAATTACGTAAGTAAAACAAAAAAAAATAACATATTTGTTTACTACAATGTCGGTGCTGACTGTATAAGCTGAAAAACATAGTTTGACTTCGAAATATACTAATTTTATAAGAAAATTTGACGTAAATAAGTGGCAAGTGATCACAGATAAGCTCTGCTATGCCAGCGTCGTGATTGGCTACAGCTGTAAGATGAAAAATGTTACCTTCTCTCTGATTGGCCAAACTAAAACCCTAATGATGTCTAGCGAGACCTAAGTGAACTACTTAAAAATCTTCGAAAGTATAATTTTCTGAATCGCACTTTGCCTCGTTCTTAGCAGGAACTTAGGAACTTCCGTAGCACACATACTTACGAAGAAATACATGGAGCTTCGTGAATCTAGGTCCAGAACCATACAAGACCCGGGCGGCACAGAGGTCCCACGGTGTTCAATTCTTAATTTTTGGTTGTATTCAAGTACTCTTTTACATATGTGTTGTGTAGTGTAGATGTGGCCTCCGTCACCTGAGCAACGCCGGGTACTCAAACTAGTAGTTTATTATGAAATTATAAATATTTACCAACAGCAGCATCAGACTAGTCATAACACCTTCATAGCCCAAAGAAATCAAGGAAATAAATAAAACTTCAATTGTATGTCATGAGTTTTAAATATGAGCGTGAATATACCGAGGAGCATCTTGCACAGAGTCGTGTTAGACATACGTATTTTCCTTGACAGCAATGCTAATGCTAATAGGCCTAACTCGAATAATTACATCAACATACACTATATAGGTTCAAACCCTGCCTCTTTCTGTCCAGTTTTGGTGTGGGTAAGCTGCCCAAGACAGCTGCCAGCGCAACCCTCAGCAGTGAGGCGCATTATCAGCTTTCATGTACAAATATCAGCTATGGGCTAATTATTACACTTATTAACAAAATCACTGGCGAGTGCCTAGATTTAGGCACCACAGCAACAGTCCTGGCTGCCTATGATGACTTTAATTCGTGAATAATAAAAAAGTCGAATGTCTTATATAGATTAGTAGTCTAGAGGCTGACCCACCATAGAAGACGAACTAATTCTGGAGTCACAATTTGTGAGTCTTTGAGAATGTACAGCACTGGGAATGTGTTTACACACACTCGTCGCTGTACCTTCTATTGACGGCTCGTACACAGTTTTCTCCACCGCTTTTCACCCAACCACTTGGGCTGGACGGTCTCGCGTCATGCAGGTCGGCGTTCAATCCCCGACCGTCCAAGTGGTTGGGCACCATTCCTTCCCCCCCCCTCCCATCCCTAATCCGTATCCTGACCCCTTCCAAGTACTCTATAGTTGTAATGGCTTTTTCCTGATTGTTTCCTTCCTTTCCACCGCTTTTCTTTCGTTGAAACCTCTGGCAAATTTACCATTGTACTTCTTAAACTTACAAACGGCTTCCTCCGCCACTGTTGCTCTTCGAAAACTTCAAGACACCTTCATAAATGTTCCTACGTGATAACTATACAACTTTCTCTACCAGTGTTTCTCTGTGGCTGCTCCATGGAGAGCTCGTCTTGTGTGGCAGACTGACCAGTCCGTCACTGGGCCATGATGGCGCGGTAGTCTCGGAGCACAGGCAGGAAGGACGGCATTCGTTCATCCCAAGCGAGCACCAGCTCGCAGTCCGCCACTTGCTGGGAGAGGGCCTGGCAGGGAAAGGCACATGAGATTATATGTCAGAGGCTGCGTTCTCTAATGGTATTGTTTAGTTTGCCCCACGAGTAAACATAGACATAACTAGACATAGCGTCTGCCCTAAATGCTATGCGTGATAGTGAGTTTACAAGAATGTAAAACTTCAATGTTCTATACTCTCATAAACCCAATGTACCTTCTTGTATATAAATAAATAAATAAATAAATAAATAAATAAATAAATAAATAAATAAATAAATAAATAAATAAATAACAGCATGCACAAACACCCCCTAATTGAAAGAAAACCCTTTGAAAAACTCAAAAACTCAAACCAATTCAAACCAATTCTATTTGCTGACGATATGACCTTCATTTACTCCAGTCCTGACCCCCTTGCTCTAAATGTCACAGTGAATACTGAGCTAAATAAAGTCCATCACTAGCTAACTGCCAATAAACTCACCCTCAATATTGACAAAACTTTCTATATTTTGTTTGGCAATAAATCCTCAAATCAAATAAATCTCAGGATAAACAATACCCAAATTTGTAACAAAGTAGATGGCAAATTCCTTGGCGTTCTCATTAACCGCAAGCTGAATTTCCAGGGACACATTCTAATTATATCAAAAAAAGTCTCAAAAATTATTGGCATTCTTTCTAAGATCAGATATTATGTACCTCGCCCTGCCCTGGTGACACTCTATTATTCTCTCATCTATCCTTATCTCAACTATGGTATTTGTGCTTGGGGTTCTACTACCCAAAATCATTTACGTCCTCTAATTACTCAACACAAAGCTGCTATTAGGACAATATCTCACTCTGGCCCCAGACATCACTCAGTACCCTTACTCAAATCTCTGAATATGTTAGATATTAAGTCCCTGCACATCCTCTCATGTGTATTTTATATATAAAACGCTGAACTGTAATGTCAGTCACTGACCTTAAAAGCTTCCTAGAAGGTTGTAACAGATCCCATGAGCACCACACCAGAAACAAATACGTATTTGATATTCCAAGAGTACGACTTAGTCAAACTAGAAATACTTTACAAATCAAGGGACCTCGAATGTGGAATGACCTTCCCAATTATGTTAAAGACTTTACCTCTCCCAACCAGTTTAAGATAAAAACTAAGTACTACCTAATTAACTCAATGTAACCTACCTCACCCCCAAAATGTCAACCCATGTCTTCTATTTTAAACAATGCTGTTTTGTTGACCAAATTGTATTTTTGCTTTTTTTCTACCATGTTTCCCCCTTTTTTTCCATTCTTTTCTTATTTTTTTCTCAACACAATTTATACTTTAATCTCAATTAGTATTAAGTTTTAGTCTTAGTGTTTTTCCTGCCCGAAACGCTTTGCGTAATAGTGGCTTTAGGCATTGTATGTACTAGCTCTATCTATAAATCCATCAACTTTTGTATCTTACCTTGTATATATGTACCTTACCTGAATAAAAATTATTTATTTATTTATTTTACTTTGAGTTGGTCATCTTGTCAGCTGTATCCTGACGCAGCTGCCACTCACTCGACTGCCTCCCAACCACTTGGGCTGGGCGGTAGAGCGACGGTCTCGCTTCATGCAGGTCCACTTTCAATCCCGACCGTCCAAATGGTTGAGCACCATCCCCCCCCCACCCCTGTCCCCTCCCAAATCCTTATCCTAGTTGACCCCTTCCAAGTGCTATATAGTTGTAATGGTTTGGCACTTTTCAACGACCACTGACCGCGTCACAACGTTATCGCGAATAACCGAACTCAATACGGGCTCACCATAGCCCGTGCTACATGGACATTTCGTTCTGAGTAGCTAAATCTCAAACAACAAAAACAGGCACTTTCCCATGATAATTCCCTCACTCGATTGCCTCATGTGAAACAAATTGTAAAATAAGGGTATTAATATTTAATACCCCGAAGTATTTTTTTTTTTTTATCTTTTGATGATCTCTGACTGGAACCCGTCGGTGTTCTGGGACGACTATTTTGAGTTTTATTTAGTCGGACTGGGACGACTACCTCCTGGGGCTCGTGCGGCCCAGGCTCTGCTTCAGGAGGCTGGGGTCGTTCTTGCTGGGGTGGTTCTTCTCCAGCCACGACCACGGCGGACTCTGGGTTTGGAGTCCCTGTGCCTTCTTTACCAACTTCGAGGTAAGCTTCGGAGCTGGAGCTCCTAGAAAAGGTCGTTGTTGCATTCAATCTCGTTCTGACAGTGCCTGCAACGGCGCTGGAACCAATCGTATTGGCGTTTGCCTTTCCATTTGAGACTTTAGGCGCCGTGGAGACGAGGGACACTCTGCATGGGTGACAGCTTCTACCCCCCCCCCCCATATCAACCTACCCTGGCTTTGCGCCTGGAGAGGCCACTCCAGATCGACAACCAGAACGCAACTTCAGTCCCGTGAAACTGATGGATGCCTAATACTACTACTATTTGAATTCAAATGGATGATGCTACATAGCCTTCCCGGCTTGGTGCCTTTTATGATAATTACTTACTGTATTCAAAGGAAATAATTCTTGTTATACTCTCTCTCCTCTTCGATCACCTCTTTACCAAAATGGTTATATCGTCAACCACAGCTGTACTGTAGCAGGGCACAGATTTACTGACGCTTTTCTGATCTTTCTGGAGGGTGTTGGAGACTGACCTTGACCCTGCGCCTGGAGGGTGCTGGAGACTGACCTGGAGCCTGCGCCTGGAGGGTGTTGGAGACTGACCTTGACCCTGCGCCTGGAGGGTGCTGGAGACTGACCTGGAGCCTGCGCCTGGAGGGTGTTGGAGACTGACCTTGACCCTGCGCCTGGAGGGTGCTGGAGACTGACCTTGACCCTGCGCCTGGAGGGTGCTGGAGACTGACCTTGACCCTGCGCCTGGTGGGTGTTGGAGACTGACCTGGAGCCTGCGCCTGGAGGGTGCTGGAGACTGACCTTGACCCTGCGCCTGGTGGGTGTTGGAGACTGACCTGGAGCCTGCGCCTGGAGGGTGCTGGAGACTGACCTGGAGCCTGCGCCTGGAGGGTGCCGGGTCGTGTCCCCGGGAGACAGCTCTCCGGGCCAGCTCCAGCTGCAGCCTCACCTCCTCCCGCGCCATCCTGACTGTTACAAAGACTCCCGTTACAACTCCAAGCTTCATGTTACACATTATTTATAATTCATAATTATAATTCATTGTGTTAAATGTATAATTTAACACAACGTCCCTCCTGGTGTGGTGCTGGTGGCCAGCAGGAGCCCCTGGGGGACACAATATCCATCACCATCGTCGATTCAACGATAATTTAACGTGGAACCCGAGCGACTCTTTGATCTTGTGCGAACTGGGAAATACAAGACGCCCAAAGGGTTGAAATGTAGTCTTAGGGGCCAGATTCACGAAGCAGTTACGCAAGCACTTACGAACGTGTACATCTTTCCTCAATCTTTGACGGCTTTGGTTACATTTATTAAACAGTTTACAAGCATGAAAACTTGCCAACCAACTGTTGTTATTGTTATAAACAGCTTCCTGGTGCTTCGGAGCTCATTAACTGTTTAATAATTGGAAACAAAGCCGCCAAAGATTGAGAAAAGATGTACAGGATCGTAAGTGCTTGCGTAACTTCTTCGTGAATCTGGCCCTCGATTATTGAAGTAAATAACGCATGATTATAATTTTTGTATATTACTGAACTGCGTCGAAATATTGATGGTTCTCAAGTAGAAAATAGTGCTTAACTATAATTACATATACTTTATATCATTACATAAATTTGAGTTAAATTTAATTATACATAAAATTGTTAGCGACTTACAAAACTTACTATCTAATTAATTAATTAATTAATTTTATCAGGGGGACAGTCAGCCAGTGAATATACATGTTAGGTTTAAATGTATGAAACACTCCCCCCTTCACACCCAGATGGAAATACAGACCTCCTCCCCCCCCCCCCCCCAGGATGTCAACCCACAAGTGCCTAGGTCCCGGGTACCTATTTACTGCTAGGTGAACAGAGGCATTAGGCGGAAGGAAATGTGCCAACCCTTTCTATATTGCCCGGATTCAAACCCGAGACCCCCGATAGTGAACCTGGTGACCCACCTGTGAGCCTGGTGACTCACCTGTGAGCCTGGTGACTCACCTGTGAGCCTGGTGACTCACCTGTGAGCCTGGTGACTCACCCGTGAGCCTGGTGACCCACCTGTGAGCCTGGTGACCCACCTGTGAGCCTGGTGACTCACCTGTGAGCCTGGTGACTCACCCGTGAGCCTGGTGACCCACCTGTGAGCCTGGTGACCCACCTGTGAGCCTGGTGACTCACCTGTGAGCCTGGTGACTCACCCGTGAGCCTGGTGACCCACCTGTGAGCCTGGTGACTCACCTGTGAGCCTGGTGACCCACCTGTGAGCCTGGTGACTCACCTGTGAGCCTGGTGACCCACCTGTGAGCCTGGTGACTCACCTGTGAGCCTGGTGACCCACCTGTGAGCCTCGTGACTCACCCGTGAGCCTGGTGACTCACCTGTGAGCCTGGTGACCCACCTGTGAGCCTGGTGACCCATCTGTGAGCCTGGTGACTCACCTGTGAGCCTGGTGACCCACCTGTGAGCCTGGTGACCCACCTGTGAGCCTGGTGACTCACCTGTGAGCCTGGTGACTCACCCGTGAGCCTGGTGACCCACCTGTGAGCCTGGTGACTCACCTGTGAGCCTGGTGACCCACCTGTGAGCCTGGTGACTCACCTGTGAGCCTGGTGACCCATCTGTGAGCCTGGTGACTCACCTGTGAGCCTGGTGACTCACCTGTGAGCCTGGTGACCCACCCGTGAGCCTGGTGACTCACCCGTGAGCCTGGTGACCCACCTGTGAGCCTGGTGACTCACCTGTGAGCCTGGTGACTCACCCGTGAGCCTGGTGACTCACCTGTGAGCCTGGTGACTCACCTGTGAGCCTGGTGACTCACCCGTGAGCCTGGTGACCCACCCGTGAGCCTGGTGACTCACCCGTGAGCCAGGTGACCCACCTGTGAGCCTGGTGACTCACCTGTGAGCCTGGTGACTCACCCGTGAGCCTGGTGACCCACCCGTGAGCCTGGTGACTCACCCGTGAGCCAGGTGACCCACCTGTGAGCCTGGTGACTCACCCGTGAGCCTGGTGACTCACCTGTGAGCCTGGTGACTCACCCGTGAGCCTGGTGACTCACCTGTGAGCCTGGTGACTCACCCGTGAGCCTGGTGACTCACCCGTGAGCCTGGTGACTCACCCGTGAGCCTGGTGACTCACCTGTGAGCCTGGTGACTCACCTGTGAGCCTGGTGACCCACCTGTGAGCCTGGTGACTCACTTGTGAGCCTGGTGACCCACCTGTGAGCCTGGTGACCCACCTGTGAGCCTGGTGACCCACCTGTGAGCCTGGTGACCCACCTGTGAGCCTGGTGACCCACCTGTGAGCCTGGTGACCCACCTGTGAGCCTGGTGACCCACCTGTGAGCCTGGTGAGCGGAGCCTCCAAGACCCTCACCACTCCCATCACCAAGTCAGCGATGGCGGCCAACGTGGTGATCTCCCCGTCACTCATCTCTGTAATGACATGTTAAATGAATCCACATTACACACACACACAAACGCATGCACGCACGCACGCACGTACGCACGCACGCACGCACGCACGGAAATGTATGGACATGGAGTCCATATCTAGTCAAGGATAAGACTAAACTGGAAAAGGTTCTAAGGTTTGCCACCAGACTAATACCCGAGCTGAGAGGTATGAGCTACGAGGAGAGACTACGTGAATTAAACTTCACTTCGCTGGAAGACAGAAGAGTTAGGGGGGACATGATCACCACGTTCAAGATTCTGAAGGGAATTGATAGGGTAGATAAAGACAGGCTATTTAACACAAGGGGCACACGCACTAGGGGACACAGGTGGAAACTGAGTGCCCAAATGAGCCACAGAGATATTAGAAAGAACTTTTTTAGTGTCAGAGTGGTTGACAAATGGAATGCATTAGGAAGTGATGTGGTGGAGGCTGACTCCATACACAGTTTCAAGTGTAGATATGATAGAGCCCAGTAGGCTCAGGAACCTGTACACCTGTTGATTAACGGTTGAGAGGCGGGACCAAAGAGCCAGAGCTCAACCCCCACAAACACAACTAGGTGAGTACACACACATACACACACACACACATAGACACACACACACACAGACACACACACACACACACACACACACACACACACACACACACACACACACACACACACACACACACACACACACACACACACACACACACACACCACACACATGCATAGATGAACTGCAGAAGGCAGCAACACTAGCCCACAGAATGAGAGTGAAGCTGCTGGTCATGGGGGACCTAAATCATGGAGAGATAAATTGGGAATCAAGGAATCCCCATGGAGGGGACGAAACGTGGGGAGCAAAATTAGTAGATGTTATAGACTGGAATTTCCTAACACAGCATGTGAAGGAAGTCACAAGGGAAAGAGGAGGAGATGCACCGAGCCTATTAGACCTGATTTTCACCCAGAACGTAGAAGATATCGAGAATTTGGAGCATGAAATACCTCTAGGGGCCAGTGACCATTGTGTCCTAGTCTTTGACTACATGATGGAATTCAAACTTGTGACCATGGGACAAGAGATCTGGGAAAGGAGAGTTGACTACAGGAAAGGGGACTATAGGAGGATAAGGGACTATCTGGGAGAAGTGCAGTGGGAGGAAGAAATTAGAGGAAAGACAGTCCAAGATGTGATGGACCTAGTCACACAGAAATGCCAAGAGGCCGAAGAGAGATTTATACCAACAGTAAAGGGAAAAAATAAGAAGGAATATAATAACCCATGGTTTAATAGACAGTGTCAGGAAGCAAAAATGGCCAGCAGGCGGGAGTGGAGGAAGTACAGAAGACAAAGGACAGAGGACAACAGGATCAGATGCAACAGAGCTAGGAACGATTACATTAACATAAGACGGACATCGGAAAGGGACTATGAGAACGATATTGCAATCAAAGCAAAAAAAAAACCTAAGCTACTACACAGTCATATAAGAAGAAAAATGTCGGTGAACGACCAAGTGACAAGACTAAGGAAGGCAGAGGGGACATATACTGAAAGTGACAAGGAAATCTGTGAGGCACTGAATGCCAGTTTCCATGGAGTGTTCACTACCGAGCCTGAGCAGCTCCCATTGTTGGAAGGGGTTACCCTAGATGAAAGACTATCAGATATAGAGGTGACAGCAGAGGAGGTAATGAAACAGTTGACAACTCTAGATGCATCTAAAGCAGTAGGACCAGACAAAGTATCACCGTGGATACTAAAAGAAGCAGCGCAGGCCCTCAGCGTGCCTCTGGCAATGATCTTTAATGAGTCACTTATGCCGGGAGAATTGCCCAGTTGCTGGAAGAAGGCAAATGTCGTAGCGATCTTCAAGAAAGACGATAGGGAGGAGGCACTTAACTATAGACCTGTATCACTGACAAGCATCCCCTATAAAATACTAGAAAGAATAATTAGGCTACGACTGGTTGCACACCTGGAGAACGTTAGGTTTGTGAACAAACATCAACATGGGTTCTGGAAAGGGAAATCGTGCCTAACAAACCTTTTGGAATTCTATGATAAAATAACGAGGATAAGACAGGACATAGATGGTTGGGCAGACTACATATTTCTGGAATGCCAAAAAGCCTTTGATACAGTACCGCACATGAGACTGCTGTTCAAACTCGAGAAGCAGGCGGGGGTGGGGGAAAGGTCCTAGCATGGATAAGGAACTACCTAACAGGAAG
Source organism: Procambarus virginalis (assembly GCA_020271785.1). Lineage (NCBI taxonomy): Eukaryota > Metazoa > Arthropoda > Malacostraca > Decapoda > Cambaridae > Procambarus > Procambarus virginalis. Next base: position 13,997,985 of record WNGS01165339.1, read on the forward strand.
GAGCCAAAGAGTTACGGTAAGGGGCGAGAAGTCGGACTGGCGAACAGTAACAAGTGGAGTACCACAAGGATCGGTGCTGGGACCAATTCTATTTCTAGTATATGTTAACGATATGTTTACAGGAGTAGAGTCCTACATGTCGATGTTCGCGGATGACGCAAAGTTGATGAGAAGAGTTGTGACAGATGAGGATTGCAGGATCCTCCAAGAGGACCTGAACAGGTTGCAGAGATGGTCAGAGAAATGGCTCCTGGAGTTCAACACGAGCAAATGTAAAGTTATGGAAATGGGACTAGGAGATAGGAGACCAAAGGGACAGTACACAATGAAGGGTAACAGTCTACCTGTGACGACGCGAGAAAGAGACCTGGGCGTGGACGTAACACCTAATCTATCTCCTGAAGCACATATAAATAGGATAACGACAGCAGCGTACTCTACACTGGCAAAAGTTAGAACATCATTCAGAAACCTAAGTAAGGAGGCATTTAGGGCGCTTTACACTGCCTACGTGAGGCCAGTCTTAGAGTATGCCGCCTCATCATGGAGTCCCCATCTGAAGAAGCATATAAGGAAACTGGAAAAGTTCAGAGGCATGCAACGAGACTCGTCCCAGGGTTACGAGGGATGGGGTATGAGGAGCGCCTGAGGGAACTGTGCCTTACGACACTAGAAGAAGAAGGGAGAGAGGGACATGATAGGAACGTATAAAATACTCAGAGGGATTGACAGAGTGGACATAGACGAAATGTTCACACGGAATAGTAACAGAACGAGGGGACATGGATGGAAGTAGAAACTCAGATGAGTCACAGAGAGGTTAGGAAGTTTTCTTTTAGCGTGAGAGTAGTGGGAAAATGGAATGCACTTAAGGAACAGGTCGTGGAAGCAAATACTTTCATAATTTAAACCAGGTATGATAGGGAAA
>WNGS01165339.1:14000228-14016710 GCA_020271785.1 Procambarus virginalis
ATATATATATATATATATATATATATATATATATATATAATTATTTTAGATAGCAATAACGAGTAATTCTTTGAGAATTCTTTGGAGACGGTTCCTAACCTATACTTCTTCTCAAGGTCATGTTTTTTATTAATGGATTAAGTATTCCCTTGTAAGCCAAGGATTGTTAAGCCTTTTGGTTGTGACTTGTTTCGTAAGCATAGGACAGTGGGTGTTATAAAGGCTAAGAGTTTTTTGAAGAAAAGATTGCACTGCTAGGTTGATGTCCCCTATGTTCCCTAACTCGGACTCCCAGTTGACATTATCAGCAGCAGTTATAAAGTTGTCTATAGCAGTTTCATTGTGCAGCCTAAAGCTTAACTCCCTTGTCTCTAGAGGTGGTTTGTTAATGTTAGTTAAGAGAAATGTGGGATAATGGTCTGTAGTGCTATCGGTGATTATACCTGAAGTAAGCGGAGAGGTTATGTTGGTCCAGATGTGAGCTAGAGTCGTGGCAGTACTATCAGTGATTCTAGTAGGTCTAGTGATTAAGGGTATGAGGAAGCAGGAATTCATACAGTTGAGGAAGCTAACAGCAGTAGGGTGATCAGGCTCGCAGAGGTCAATATTAAAGTCCCCTGCGATAATTAGATGGTTTTTGTTCAGTCTGTTATCGAGTATTAGATTACTAAGGTTTGAGTTGAATTCGGACACATCAGTGTTAGGAATTCTATAGACTGCACCCACAGACAGGACAGACTCGGCACCCTTGACTCTGAAACTGGCGAAGATATATTCTCCACAGCAGTCTCTAGTTCTTATTACTTTTAAGCATGTTAGTTCTTGATGGTAGTAAAGAGCAGTACCACCACCTCTCTGTATTTGACGACAGTTGTGAATTGCCGAGTAGTTAGGCATATTAAAGAGTTGAGTAGTATCCTCTTTCAACCACGTTTCAGTAAGTATAATAAAAGAGAATTTGTTGTCAATAGTTTCAATCAAGGCACTAACATCATCGAAGTGTTTACTTAGGGATCTAACGTTCAAGTTGGTTACAGAGATATTGTGATTATGTGTTAATACATTGTTTACATCATGTGCTGTAAAATATCTGCAATTTTGATCATTAAAGTGATGATTGTCATAGATAGTGGATAAGAGGTTTAGTTCTGGGTCTATACTTGTCTGCATAAAAAGGCTGGTTGTAGGAAAACAAGGCAAGAATGGCAATTACAAAATAGAAATTTGATATAAAAGGGGAAAAAAATATAAACAAGACTATACAAAACAAACACAAAATGAACAAAAAAAAAAGAAAAATGAGGTAGCTCACAAGGGGCTTACAGGTACTCTCAGGTACACTATAAGTAATAATTTGCATTTTGAGACACAGGCAAAGCCAGGGGTACAATGGAGTAAGGGAGTATGGCGAGGCTAGGCAACCTAGGTAATAAATGAAATCAAAGAAAAAAGTTCAATAATAGACATAAGCAAATTTAAGCTAAAGATTATTAACTATAAGTAGTTTAGTTATGATCGTATAATTAATAAGACCTAAAGAAATATTAAAGCACTCAGTTAATTAAGTCCAATAAATGACTAGTAAAAAGTAAATTAAAAATTAATTTAAAAGTGAAACAATGAGACTTAGGATACCTAGCCCGCACTAGGTGACAAGGGGTTAATTATGTTGACTCATTGAGAGTGATAATAAGGTGAGACAAACCACATTGGGAGAGGAAAGTGTTGAGGTTATCCTCATTAGCAATTGTAAACATTTTACCTACTGAAGTCTTTCTCACTTTGATCAAGCCATCTCTAACGAAGCACCGATGAATCGCATCTGGATTTTGATGACGGATTTGACGCAGGCGGTAGGAGGTGCTGTCTTTTTCTAGTCAAGCTCTTGTTGATGTAGATTCCCTATCTGTTGCACGTAATAGGAACCTATTCTATTCTAAATAAGTTACAATTCCATTTCAGTGTTTCCGATTGCATTGATAAATTGAATTTTCATTGATTTTGTTTTATTTTCATTTTGATTTAATTATTTTGTGTGACAATGCATTGGAATTCAGCTGTGTTGTTTACCATCCAGTTCATTTCATAAGAATAAGTTCAGATGCCACACCTGTGGCAGGTAAAAACATTTTTTTTTTAAGAAACAGAGCCATTTGTTGCATGTAAGAGGAACACACACACTATACTAAATATTGCACGATTCAATTTCAATTTTTTATTGCATTGACAAATTATATATATTCATAGATTTTTATTTACTTTCATATTGATTTAATTATTTTGTGTGACATTGCGTTGGAATTGAGATGTGTTGTTTACCATACTAAATAATGTTTACGAAGAACATTTTGTGAGTATAGTTTATTTTTTATTGCTTTTCATTTAATTTTTAAAACAGTTTTTCTCATAGTTCAGTGATGGGAACATCAGACCATTTGATGTTCCCAATTTTCTGATGGAAACATCAGATCATTTAAAAATGTATTGGACGAGGGAATGTAAGTGGGGGGATAGTGGGGAGGACAAGGGGACAGGAGAAGGGGTATTGGTGAGGAGGACGAGGGGACGGGGAGTTGGAGATGGTCGGGACGAGGGGACATGCAGGGGAATGGAGAATGGTGGGAAGACAAGGGGACAGGGCAGTGCAGGATGGTGGAGAGGAGGAGGGGACAGGGGAGGGGGGAATGGTAGGGAGGACGAGGGGACCGGGTAGTGTGAGATGGTGGAGTGGGGAATGGTTAGGAGCATGAGAGGATGGTGAAGTGAAGGATGGTGGGGAGGACAAAATGATGGGTAGGGGGGGGGGAATAGTGGGGAGGACAAGGGGACAGGGGAATGGCTGGGAAGATTAAGGGACGGGAGAGTGAGGAATGGTTGGGAGGACGAGGTGACGGGGGAGGGGGGAATGGGGGGGAGGATTGGGACACAGGGAAAGGTTGCTGTGGCTCAGCAACGCACATGCGTTGCTGAGCCACAGCAACGCGTGGCCGGGTACAGCTAGTATGTAAATAAATACCATTGCTTCTCAAATCTTGGGAGCGACAAGGAAAGCTATACACTATCTCTTAGAATTACGTAAGTAAAACAAAAAAAAAACATATTTGTTTACTACAATGTCGGTGCTGACTGTATAAGCTGAAAAACATAGTTTGACTTCGAAATATACTAATTTTATAAGAAATTTGACGTAAATAAGTGGCAAGTGATCACAGATAAGCTCTGCTATGCCAGCGTCGTGATTGGCTACAGCTGTAAGATGAAAAATGTTACCTTCTCTCTGATTGGCCAAACTAAAACCCTAATGATGTCTAGCGAGACCTAAGTGAACTACTTAAAAATCTTCGAAAGTATAATTTTCTGAATCGCACTTTGCCGCGTTCTTAGCAGGAACTTAGGAACTTCCGTAGCACACATACTTACGAAGAAATACATGGAGCTTCGTGAATCTAGGTCCAGAACCATACAAGACCCGGGCGGCACAGAGGTCCCACGGTGTTCAATTCTTCATTTTTGGTTGCATTCAAGTACTCTTTTACATATGTGTTGTGTAGTGTAGATGTGGCCTCCGTCACCTGAGCAACGCCGGGTACTCAAACTAGTAGTTTATTATGAAATTATAAATATTTACCAACAGCAGCATCAGACTAGTCATAACACCTTCATAGCCCAAAGAAATCAAGGAAATAAATAAAACTTCAATTGTATGTCATGAGTTTTAAATATGAGCGTGAATATACCGAAGAGCATCTTGCACAGAGTCGTGTTAGACATACGTATTTTCCTTGACAGCAATGCTAATGCTAATAGGCCTAACTCGAATAATTACATCAACATACACTATATAGGTTCAAACCCTGCCTCTTTCTGTCCAGTTTTGGTGTGGGTAAGCTGCCCAAGACAGCTGCCAGCGCAACCCTCAGCAGTGAGGCGCATTATCAGCTTTCATGTACAAATATCAGCTATGGGCTAATTATTACACTTATTAACAAAAATCACTGGCGAGTGCCTAGATTTAGGCACCACAGCAACAATCCTGGCTGCCTATGATGACTTTAATTCGTGAATAATAAAAAAAGTCGAATGTCTTATATAGATTAGTAGTCTAGAGGCTGACCCACCATAGAAGACGAACTAATTCTGGAGTCACAATTTGTGAGTCTTTGAGAATGTACAGCACTGGGAATGTGTTTACACACACTCGTCGCTGTACCTTCTATTGACGGCTCGTACACAGTTTTCTCCACCGCTTTTCACCCAACCACTTGGGCTGGACGGTCTCGCGTCATGCAGGTCGGCGTTCATTTCCGACCGTCCAAGTGGTTGGGCACCATTCCTTCCCCCCCCCCTCCATCCCTAATCCGTATCCTGACCCCTTCCAAGTACTCTATAGTTGTAATGGCTTTTTCCTGATTGTTTCCTTCCTTTCCACCGCTTTTCTTTCGTTGAAACCTCTGGCAAATTTACCATTGTACTTCTTAAACTTACAAACGGCTTCCTCCGCCACTGTTGCTCTTCGAAAACTTCAAGACACCTTCATAAATGTTCCTACGTGATAACTATACAACTTTCTCTACCAGTGTTTCTCTGTGGCTGCTCCATGGAGAGCTCGTCTTGTGTGGCAGACTGACCAGTCCGTCACTGGGCCATGATGGCGCGGTAGTCTCGGAGCACAGGCAGGAAGGACGGCATTCGTTCATCCCAAGCGAGCACCAGCTCGCAGTCCGCCACTTGCTGGGAGAGGGCCTGGCAGGGGAAAGGCACATGAGATTATATGTCCGAGGCTGCGTTCTCTAATGGTATTGTTTAGTTTGCCCCACGAGTAACATAGACATACTAGACTATACTAAATAAACATTTGATTTTGATTTGATTTTTGATATAGCGTCTGCCCTAAATGCTATGCGTGATAGTGGGTTTACAAGAATGTAAAACTTCAATGTTCTATACTCTCATAAACCCAATGTACCTTCTTGTAATAAATAATAAATAAATAAATAATAAATAAATAAATAAATAAATAAATAAACAAACAAATAAATAAATAAATAATATAATAAATAAATAAATAAATAAATAAATAATAAATAACAGCATGCACAAACACCCCCTAATTGAAAGAAAACCCTTTGAAAAACTCAAAAACTCAAACCAATTCAAACCAATTCTATTTGCTGACGATACGACCTTCATTTACTCCAGTCCTGACCCCCTTGCTCTAAATGTCACAGTGAATACTGAGCTAAATAAAGTCCATCACTGACTAACTGCCAACAAACTCACCCTCAATATTAACAAAACTTTCTATATTTTGTTTGGCAATAAATCCTCAAATCAAATAAATCTCAGGATAAACAATACCCAAATTTGTAACAAAGTAGATGGCAAATTCCTTGGCGTTCTCATTAACCGCAAGCTGAATTTCCAAGGGACACATTCTAAATATATCAAAAAAAGTTTCGAAAACTGTTGGCATTCTTTCTAAGATCAGATATTATGTACCTCGCCCTGCCCTGGTGATACTCTATTATTCTCTCATATCCTTAGTAGATATTAAGTTAGATATTAAGACTATGGTATTTGTGCTGGGGTTCTACTACCCAAAATCATTTACGTCTTAATTACTCAACACAAAGCTGCTATTAGGACAATATCTCATCTCTGGCCCCAGACATCACTCGGTACCCTTACTCAAATCTCTGAATATGTTAGATATTAAGTCACTGCACATCCTCTCATGTGTATTTTATATATAAAACGCTGAATTGTAATGTCAGTCACTGACCTTAAAAGCTTCCTAGAAGGTTGTACAGATCCCATGAGCACCACACCAGAAACAAATACCTATTTGATATTCCAAGAGTACGACTTAGTCAAACTAGAAATACTTTACAAATCAAGGGACCTCGAATGTGGAATGACCTTCCCATTGTTAAAGACTGTACCTCTCCAAACCAGTTTAAGATAAAAACTAAGTACTACCTAATTAACTCAATGTAACTACCTCACCCCCAAAATGTCAACCCATGTCTTCTATTTTAAACAATGCTGTTTTGTTGACCAAATTGTATTTTTGCTTTTTTTCTACCATGTTTCCCCCCTTTTTTCATTCTTTTCTTATTTTTTTCTCAACACAATTTATACTTTAATCTCAATTAGTATTAAGTTTTAGTCTTAGTGTTTTTCCTGCCCGAAACGCTTTGCGTAATAGTGGCTTTAGGCATTGTATGTACTAGCTCTATCTATAAATTCATCAACTTTTGTATCTTACCTTGTATATATGTACCTTACCTGAATAAAAAATATTTATTTATTTATTTTACTTTGAGTTGGTCATCTTGTCAGCTGTATCCTGACGCAGCTGCCACTCACTCGACTGCTCCCAACCACTTGGGCTGGGCGGTAGAGCGACGGTCTCGCTTCATGGCAGGTCCACTTTCATTACCCGACCGTCCAAATGGTTGAGCACCATCCCCCCCCTGTCCCCTCCAAATCCTTATCCTAGTTGACCCTTCCAAGTGCTATATAGTTGTAATGGCTTGGCACTTTTCAACGACCACTGACCGTGTCACACGTTATCGCGAATAACCGAACTCAATTACGGGCTCACCATAGCCCGTGCTACATGGACATTCGTTCTGAGTAGCTAAATCTCAAACAACAAAAACAGGCACTTTCCCATGATAATTCCCTCACTCGATTGCCTCATGTGAAACAAATTGTAAAATAAGGGTTTAATATTAATACTCCCGAAGTATTTTTTTTTTTTTATCTTTTGATGATCTCTGACTGGAACCCGTTGGTGCGGGACTGGGACGACTACCCCTCTGGGGCTCGTGGTGGCCCAGGCTCTGCTTCAGGAGGCTGGGGTCGTTCTTGCTGGGGTGGTTCTTCTCCAGCCATGACCACGGCGGACTCTGGATTTGGAGTCCCTGTGCCTTCTTTTNTAGCATCCCCAGAGGCAACAGGAATCGGTCGCTGCGTAGGTAGGCAGACTGCACAACACCTTGACGCCCCAACAAGCACGATACCACTTCCTACCCAAGGGCAAACAAGGACCCCAAACCCCAGCTGGCCCCCAAGGGCGAGGTAAATGCTGAGCAGCACGAACCTCTACGGAAATGGTTCCCGAATACCCCAGAGAAGAGATCCCTAAACACAAGGGCAGTACTCACAGGGCACTTAGGGAAGGAAGCCTCTAAGCGCATGCAGCCCAGGTACTGATGAGTAATTCCTGGCCACCACACAACAAATAACACAGCAGATGGCGCCACGAAGGCAAACACCGCAAAGAATTTGAGGCCAGAAAAGCGTCTGTCCCAGTCGACACTACCTTGCGAACTAAAGACCTGAGTAGCCGGCATGGGGATGTCCGAGGTTGTCCCCCCCTCCCCCTCCTGGGAAACAGAGAGCTGCGTGGACGAGCAGTGCGGCAGTGAAGTGTGATGTTTGCTTGTTTTCTTGGGATTAGAGGGAGTTCTGCCATTCTTTTGGTTTTAGTTGTTACTGTAGTTTCTTACCATGTGGGGTTTGTTTTGCTATGCCTATCTTTCTGGGTGCCTAACCCAGGTCGATAGCAGATAAGGAAAACCCCCAACCACTGGGGGGTTTTCCAGGGCCATTGCTCCCTGAAACCTCTGAAGGTTCTGGCTCGTGGTCCTTGGTAGGTCGAACTCTATGGCTAATGTCCCAGTCTAACATATCACACATTAGCCCAATAGCTTCAGGGAGCTGGAGGGGCTCCCCATAGAAAAAGTGATTTTCAAATACAGTTTAATACATTAATCACAATGTGATTTGATAAACTGATTTGAAAAATGATATGATATATATCAAAAATAGATCATAAACATACTGAAGCAATTTTAGAACAATGTTAGCATCATGACTTCAAGTCATTCATTACTACAACCAGAAATCACACATTTTGGGCAGAAAAGTCACTCGAACATGTGCAGGCACTTGTCACTTACTGTTGATGGATGACTTAGGTGTTTGTTAGTGATTGGGGAAATAAGGACACATGAACCATGATCAGATATTTCCTTTTTCCTCAGTAAAGTTGAGCATGAAGTACAGTAGCTTCGGTCAGTCACTGGTAATTTCTTTATTGCTTCCAAACTGAATGGATAGAGATGAAAAAATAACAACATATGCACAATATAGAAGTATACTATATGTTAGACATATATGAAGATGCAACATATTTTATAATTTATTTTTCCTGTGAAGTGCAACAGGAAAACTCTATCTGAGAGAACAAGCAGATTAATACCAAAGGCAAGAACAAATTATCATACAAGCAGGCTTCTTTGGATTACAATTTTAAATGACATCTGCTAATGGGGAAGTTACAAATACTTAATGGTCTTCATGTTGCACATGCATTTAATTGACATTCACAAGCGAGAACAATGCAATGTACAATAGCTATGTGTCACTCGGTTCATACTACGGGCTCACCATAGCCCGTGCTATTTGGAACTTTTTGTTCAAAGTAGCGAATCTTAAACAACAACAACTTGGTTCATATCATTGCTTTACTTTCACATGCAGCAAATTAACTGGACTAAATTGGTATTTAGTATTCTTGACTCTACCTTTTATACGCTTCCTCATGTGACCTAGCTGGAGTACATTCTGTAATCAGATGAGCCCAGAGTGCCTGCTTATTACTAGTGATCTTCTGGTCAGCCCAGTGGAAAAAGGTACACCCTCGTCGGTCCCTGCAGGCTGAACAAGCATAGAATCTTCGGCTTTGTCCATTAACCTGGAATCTCTCAAACAGCACAGTGGGACCTGACGGCAATAATATGAAAATATAAATTAATTATATCATTAGATTTACATAATGAATTACAAGTCTTTTATGATAGATTTATATATTTAACCTGTGTATTGAATTTCATTGCTTTAAATCTTGCATAACTGATGAGAAATGGCAAACATTTAGAACTTTTTTCAAAAGGCTATATGGATTTTTAACATTAGAATTTACATTAGCAGTTTCAGAAAGTAAAGAGATGACTTAAAAACAAAATTAAGGGGTGCCAATTTATTGATAAAATTCATCAATCCTGCCTATATTTCATTGAAGTGTATTTATACAGCATGTTTACCGATCATGTTTGTGTACACAGGATGGGTCGTGTGACATTACCATGTACACAGGACGGGTCGTGTGACATTACCATGTACACAGGACGGGTCATGTAACATTACCATGTACACAGGACGGGTCGTGTGACATTACCGTGTACACAGGACGGGTCATGTGACATTACCGTGTACACAGGACGGGTCATGTGACATTACCGTGTACACAGGACGGGTTGGTGTGGGTGTCATCAATAACCAGGTCCACCCCCAGCCTCCCTGTGCCCGCCATAGCTCGGGTGCTCCGCTCTTGTCACGTTGGGTTGGACTTTAGGTCCTTTAATTCTTAAAGCCAGACGCTCTAATTTATTTTTCTTGTTGCGAGTTGTCGGGAACTATCGGGAACTGCACAGGACTTCTTCTTCTTAATAGTAGGTGCAGTTTCTTCTTCTTCTTCTTGATAGTAGGTGCAGTTTGCATGAAGGGTTTGTCCTCCCGATGACTGCACCAGTACTGATGTTGGTGGACGCGTTTATGTTGAGGATGATCGGAGCTACCAAGGTGTTTGTGACGTTGTGCTGTGGATATAGGAACGGTGATTAAAACAGAGGCGTGGTTGTAGGGAGACTTGTCGCACCGTAGGGCGGTGTGTTGTGTTTATGGTGTCAGCTGATCTATGGTGCTGTGACGAGGCAGTTGTGCAGTTTGCATGAAGGCTGCACAGGACTTCTTCTTCTTCTTGATAGTAGGTGCAGTTTGCATGAAGGGTTTGTCCTCCCGATGACTGCACCTGCACAGGACGGTGTTGTTGTTGTTGTGATGACGTCAGATGAAGCATCAAAGGAGAGGAAAGTCGCACGTGACAACGATGCCAGATATCACCAGACTATAGCGTCGCCATCTATTGCTAGAAGTTGTCAACTCTGAGTGAAACTAAGGAAGAAGCCTTAATTATAGGCGTGTGGTCAATTTATAATAATTTTAATTCAATTTCATTGTGTCGGGGGACAGGAAGCCAGAGAGTATTCATACACGTTAGGCTTTTGTCGAGGTCCCCCCCCCCTCCCGAAGGTGGAATTACTGCCCCCGCCCAGGATGCAGCCCTACAACAGACTGACTGACTAATTATTAAAGATGGCAACACAGTCCATTTCATGTGGTCTCAATCTCATGTTGGCCTCCGAGTGCATGATAGAGCTGATGAGTTAGCCAAAGAATCTGCCTTTAAGGAGACGTTGAGTGTTTTAGTTTAGTTCATTTATTATGCACCCCATACCCATCTTGTGGGCGGTAGTGGAAAGGGTACAGAGGCGCATAATGGGCTCAGGGACTGAACCCCACAATTCATTTAGCTAAGCAAGTTACAATCTTGATGAGCTAGTTACAAAATTCAATATAAGTCGTCACATCAACAATGGTGAGTGTAACCTTGGATTGTCAAGGAGCAATCTGAGAGCAGCAGTACACCAAGAACTTCAACAAAATTTAGAATTTTGAATTTGAAAATCTTGTAGATCTGAGACAAAGTGAAATCGACACCAGTAATTCCATCTATCATCATATATCATGCAATAGGAGCCACACATCTAGGTTCATCCAATAAAATCAGCGGACTTCTAGATGTTACTATCTATGACAATCAGCACTTTAATTATCAAAATTGCAGATATTACAAATCACATGATGTAAACAATGTTTTAGCGTGTAATCACAATGTTTCTATAATTAACTTGAATGTAAGATCTCTTTGCAAACACTTTGATGATGTTAATGCCCTGATTCAAACAGTTGACAACAAATTCTCTTTTATTGCGTTTACTGAAACGTGGTCGAAAGAGAACACTTCTCAACTCTACAACATACCAAACGACTCAGCCATTCACAACTGTCGTCCTATACAAAGAGGTAGTGGTAAAAGTAATCAAATCTAGAGACCCTTATGGAGAGTATATATTTGCCTCTTTCAAAGTCAAGGGTAACGATGCTGTCTTGACTGTGGAAGCAGTCTACAGGGTTCCTAACACTGACGTGACTGAATTTAATTCAAACTTTAGAAATCTTATACTAGAGAACCGACTGAACAAAAACCACTTAATTATTTCTGGTGACTTTAACGTTGACCTCTGTGAGCCTGATAGCTAGCTCTCCTGCTGCTAGTTTCTTCAGCTGTATGAATTCCTGCTTCCTCATACCCGTAATCACTAGACCTACTAGAATCACTGACAGTACTGCCACAGCTCTTGATCACATCTGGACCAACATAACCTCTCCACTTACTTCAGGGATAATCCTTGATAGCACTACAGACCATTACCCCACATTTCTCCTAACTAACATTAACAAACAACCTCTAGAGGCAAGGGAGATAAGCTTTAGGCTGCACAATGAAACTGCTATAGACAATTTTATAGCTGCTGCTGCTAATATCAACTGGAAATCTGAATTAGGGAACATAGGGGACATCAACGAAGCAGTGTAATCATTTCTTAAAAGAACTCTCAGCCTTTATAACACCCACTGTCCTATGCTAACGAAACAAGTCACAACTAAAAGGCTAAACAATCCTTGGCTTTCAAAGGGGATAATTTAATCCATTAATAAAAAACATGACCTTGAGAAGAAGTATAGGTTAGGAATTGTCTCCAAAGAATTCTCAAAGAATTATTCATCATTGCTTTCTAAAATAATTAGGAGAGCCAAAATTAAATACTACGAAGACAAATTTAATCACGCAAAGGGCAATATTAAGAAAACATGGAGCACAATTTCTCAAATACTGGGATCAAAGAAGATTATCAATAACAAACCAATACTCCTGTCAAATAATGATGGTCTGCTTTCAGCCTCTGACACTGCTCTTGAGTTCAATAGGTTCTTCTCTTCCATTGGGTCATCCCTTGCAAATGATATTCCATCTTCCAGTACTAATATTCAGGAATATCTTACAGGACACTATCCACAGTCTCTGTACCTAATGCCTACTAATTCCACTGATGTTACTGACATAATCCTTTCCCTTAAAACCAAGTCTAGTGCCCTTGAGGAGATACCAACTTTAATTTACAAAAAAGCCTTCAGATTTTTAGCTCCTGCCATTGCATTGCTCTTCAACAAGTTACTTGAAATCTAAACCTTTCCAGATATTCCCACCCCAGCTGTGCAGACCTGACAACAGCCAAAAACGCCCAGATGGAGTCACCCTGCAGCCATGGAGGGAAGGTAAACAGGTCGTATGGGATTACACCTGTGCATCTACATTGGCTGATACCTATTTACGTTACAGCTCAGCGGAGGGAGGTGGGGCAGCCACCTTCAGGAGACCCAGAAAATCCACAAGTACAGAGACCTAGAACGTTGTTACAGGTTCGTGCCGATAGGCTCAGAGACTCTGGGCGCCTGGGGTAAATGTGCACTCAAGTTTTTAAAGGAGGTTGGTGAGGAACTCATTGGGAAAACTAGAGACCCACGAGCAGCCAGTTTCCTATTCCAGCGCCTCAGTGTCGCAGTACAGAGGGGAAATGCGTGCTGTATCCTGGGTACGCACCCAACCTCCGAGGAGCTGGACGAGGTCTTCGAACGCTGATTGTTTAATTGTTATATATTTGTGTGTGTGTGTGTGTGTTCTCTGTAAACTGTAGCATTGCAATAAAATAAAACAAAACATACAAAAAATAATAGGGGTGGTAGGAGAAGAAAAGAATTAAGTATTCAGTGAGAATCCACAAGATCTTCTCTGAATGCTCTTTGTTTTCTTCTTCGAGGATGTGGGTCCCTGCAATTGCACCAGAGGTGGTACCCCTAATATATATATATATATATATATATATATATATATTATATATATAATATATATATATATATATATATATATATAATATATATATATATATATATATATATATATATATATATATGTACATATGTATATATATATATATATATATATATATATATATATATATATATATGTATATATATATATAATTATTTTAGATAGCAATAACGAGTAATTCTTTGAGAATTCTTTGGAGACGGTTCCTAACCTATACTTCTTCTCAAGGTCATGTTTTTTATTAATGGATTTAAGTATTCCCTTTGTAAGCCAAGGATTGTTAAGCCTTTTGGTTGTGACTTGTTTCGTAAGCATAGGACAGTGGGTGTTATAAAGGCTAAGAGTTTTTTGAAGAAAAGATTGCACTGCTAGGTTGATGTCCCCCTATGTTCCCTAACTCGGACTCCCAGTTGACATTATTGTCATGTTCACAGAAAATGGTACCATCCGTTTTCTATGTGCGGCGGCTGGACGCCACTAGAGAAGGTAAACAGCACACAGGACGCCTGCCAAGCTTGGGAGCTACTCTATCATGTAGTTATTTAAGTATTAAAGTCAGTAACCAGGAATGACTTTACATCAACCTTACTACCAAGACTATCTCAGCTATACACAGACACCACACTGGCGACGAGGATGAACTGGGAACGCAGGTATTTTGTTCAACAAAACACAAGGAAGGAGCATGCTGTTTCGCCCAGAGGAGGAAGGAGAAGCTGTCTGTGAGCACCATACCCGATGCTGTATGCAACCCCATGCTGTGTGCTGACTGTTGCTGTGTGCTGATCGTTGCTGTGTGCTGGCCGGTGCTGGCCAATGCTGTGTGCTACCCAAGCTGTGCTGAGTGTTGCTGTGAGAGAGGAATCTGCCGACGCTGTGTACGAAACGACGCTTTGATGCAGTGTACAAAACCCGATGTTTTGGTTACGAAACGACGCTCCGTGCTACAAAATTCTTCAAGCTGTGAACCAACTGCTGCCTACTGCTGCCAACTGCTGCCTACTGCTGTACCAACTGCTGACAATTGCTGTACCAACTGCTAACAACTGCTGTGCTGCTGTGAGTAGGAGTAACAACACATGTACACAAGGGCTAGGTAAGAAGTCAGTTGCTGCTGTGTTGTGCACTGTTGTGAACTTTTGCATTAAAATGCTTGTGTGCTTTGCAAAATTAAAGTAATTACAGTGAATTCTTGAATAACATATACAGTGCAGTAAGTGTTATATATTCTGAGGAACATTTAAGTGATAAGTTTAAATTTATTCAGTAAAAATGGCAAATATACCTCAGTTTCCTGCATTTGATCCTGACTGTGACCAGACAAACCTGTCACAGAGGTGGGTCAAATGGCTTAAAAGGTTTGAAAATTTGTTGATAGTTTCTGACATCAAAAGTGCTGAAAGAAAGCGTGCCTTTCTGCTTCACTATGCAGGTGATAGAGTTTGTGATATCTTTGATACACTGAAAGATACTGGTGGTGCCAAAGATTATGACACTGCCAAGGCCAAATTAACTGAGCATTTCAAACCAAGGCAAAATACTGCTATGGAAATTATGCATTTCAGGAGAGCAAACAACTCTCTAATGAAACTGTTGATCAATACCATACACGTCTGCAGGGTTTAGCAACCCATTGTGAGTTTGCTGATGTTGACAAAGAAATCAAACAGCAAATAATTGAAACATGCACATCTACACGTCTTCGTCGAAGAGCTCTAGAACTTGTTGATGATGAAAGTTCTCTTAACAAGATACTGGATATGGCTCGTCGAATGGAAGATGCTGCACGTGATGCTCGTGTCATGGAGTGCAGTGCCAACAACGGTTCTGCCACTGTTACTAACAGCCATGAAGTATGTAAGGTTCAGGGAGGACACCATGATCATAGAAGATATCATGCCAAACCTAACATTAAATTGAGCCGAGAACCACATCACAACTGGAGTCATGGAACAAGACTCAAGCAGTCACAACGACTCACATCAGAGGGTGTCAATAATAAATGTTACAATTGTGGAGGAGACTACCCACACCAAGATAATGTTTGTCCTGCACAAGGTAAGAAGTGCTATGAGTGTAGAAAACTAAATCATTTTGGTGCTATGTGTCGTTCCGCACTAAAGAAACCACAATCAATAAATAAAAGCAATGTACGAGGATCAAGTCATAGGAGTCGAGGTGGCAAACACAATATTGCACCTCAAATCAAGAATGTTAATAATATACAAGACAACATTTCATTACAACCAGTCTCAGATGACAGTGAATGTGATTATATTTATGGAGTACAATCAATCACAAAATGGAATGATCTTCCAAACAACCCAGAGACTATAGTATACATTGCTGGCATTTGTCTCAAAATTCTTATTGACACTGGATCAAACATTGACACCATTGCTGAGTGCCACTATGAAAAATTTAAAAAACAGTTACCAAAGCTTGAAAATACAATGGTAAAGCCACTGCCTATGCTTCAAAGGTAGCCTTACCAGTGATTGGAACTTTCACTGCAGAGATTAAGTCAAAGAATGCAATGCTCATTACTACATTCCATGTTGTTAGGAATGCAAAGGAGTCTTTACTCAGTTACAAGACTTCAACCAAATTGGGGCTACTTCAGCTTTCTAATGCTGTAGCAGTGGAATCTGCAAACAATGTTGATGCTATTGTTGCTGAATTTTCTGATCGGTTTAAATCCATAGGTTGTTATACTGATAGCAAGGTACATCTGCATATCAACCCAGATGTAATTCCAGTTGCCCAACCACATCGCCGACAACCATTCCATACTCGCAAGAAAGTCGATGCCGAACTGGATAGGCTGATAGAACTAGATATCATTGAACCGGTAACAGGCCCAACACCATGGGTAAGCCCAATTGTCACTCCACCAAAGCCGAAGAATCCAGATGAGATACGCATTTGTGTAGACATGCGTGTTCCCAACAAGGCAATAATGCGTGAACGCCATCCTACACCCACTGTAGATGATATGATTACCGCTTGAATGGTGCAACTGTATTCAGCAAGTTAGATTTAAACAAGGGCTATCATCAGCTTGAACTTGATGATGAGAGTCGATTCATCACAACGTTTACGACACATCGAGGTCTGTATAGGTACAAGCGCCTGAGTTTTGGTATTAACAGTGCTGCTGAAGTATTCCAGCACATCATCAGCCAGGTATTGCAAGATATACCTAATGCTGACAACATGTCTGATGACATCATTGTTTATGGCCGTACCCAAGCTGAACACGACAAAGCTCTTCGTGCAACATTGCAACGCTTACGAGAAAAGAATTTGACGCTAAGCCGAGCAAAGTGTGAGTTCAATCAACATAAAATTGAATTCTTTGGACATGTACTTAGTGACAAAGGTCTATCTCCAGATCCAAGAAAGTTGCAGATATCAAGAATGCTGCACCTCCTTCAACATCCACTGAAGTACATAGTTTTTCTGGGAATGGCAAACTACTGTTCTCCTTCATTCCAGATTTTGCTACATTACGAAGCCTCTACGTGAGCTCCTGAAGAAAAATGCATCATGGTATT
>WNGS01165339.1:14017342-14029842 GCA_020271785.1 Procambarus virginalis
ACCCGCGTCAAAAAGACCAGATGCAAAGAGTAGTGGAGAAGACTGAACCAGCCGCATACAAAGACAGGTCCAACCTACTGAAAGAGGCGGAGCCACGGAAAACGCCCCATCCCCACCGAGCAAGCAGCATCTGAAACCAAGGCTGGGCCGGCCACCAAGGGGCCATGAGGACTACTCTCCCTGGGTAAGACTCCAACTGAGCCAGAACCTGAAGCAACAGCTGGACAGGGTAGGAAGAGATACAGGTACCCACACCTCGACCAGTCCTGCCGAAAGTCGTCCACCGCGACAGCCTTGCTGTCGGGGAAGGGCGCCACATAGACTGGGAGATGCCAAGACCACGACAACGCGAAGAGGTCCACCTCTGGGAGTCTGTATGTCCAGCAGAGCCAACGAAAGGAGTCGGCGTCGATCGTCCATTCCGTGGACAGGGAAATGAACCGAAACAGGCTGTCCACCAGGACATTGAACATTCCCCGGATATGAAACGCACGGAGAGCCAAACCTCGAGAAGCTGGCATATGAGCCACTCGAAGCAACCATCCCCAAAGAGGCAAGGACTGAAGAGAACCACCTGGGAACAGTCTGAATGGAGCCGGACAGTTGAACCCCGAGCGACCCGAACCCTCCGAAGCGAAAACCAAACCACCGTGAACTCCTGCACTGTGCTGTGAGCCCGACGGAAGGACGGACTCCACCAGTCCTGGCCGGCCTGGTGAGCACTGGTCACAAAGCCCCAACCTAGAGACGATGCGTCCATGAACACATCGAGCGAGGGTTCGAGTAGGTGCCAAGGCACTGAACCCCGAAAACCCCGAAGAGGAAGCCGGTGACGCAGCAACCGATGCAAGGCCCCCGGAGGCCAAATCCAGCAATCACAAGTGGTGGAAGAGGCGTCCCCAAAGGAATCAGAACAGACGGCGAAGTCAAGCCCGACCCAGCAGGTAGACACCGCAGCCACAGCAACGCCTCTGGAGGAAGAAACAAGGAAGCGGTCCGAGAGTCCCAAACAAGACCCAGCCAGGTCCATACCTGGGAAGGAACCAGATAGGACTTCCGTCAGTACTGTACACCAGGAACCCAAACCCGGCAAGCTTTGGAAAGTACCACACCCCTGGTGAGCAGACAAGCAGACTGAATGGGAGCCCATACCAGCCAGTCATCGAGGTAGGCCAGAATCTGAATCCCTAGTAGATGCAGATGGGTCACCATGACCCGGGTAAGACTTGTGAATACGTGAGGTGCCAGATTCAAGCCAAAAGGAAGGCAACAAAAGCGGTAAGCCTGACACCCCACCACAAAACCTAACCAGTCCCTGAAACCTGGATGAACAGGAATGTGGCAATAAGCGTCCAATAAGTCCAGAATGAACCGCAGATCCGCACAGTCCCATTTGGGCACTGGAAACAGGCGGGAAACCCACCTGAGGAACAGGGTCGTTTCAACCACGCCAAAGCGCACCCAATCCAAGATGACCGATGAAGCGCAGGGGAAGAAGCCTGCCCCGCCAGCCCCGAACCCCCCGAAGGATGGGAGCCATCCAATGCCACTACAGGCCGGATGACACAATCGAAAACGCCCATAAATCGTGGGACCAAGCGCGAGCAAACAGAGTGAGCTTCCCCATCACCACATCAATGGGGCAAACCGTGAAAAGGCCGATGCCCTTTACGAGAAGCGACAGCCGAACAGAGCGATCACCACGCCGAACAGAGCGATCACAGCGGCGACCATGTGACGCCAGCTCTGAAGGCAATGTTGGCTCAAAAGCTGGCACCAATGACCCACCTCGACCAGAGGAACCCCGAGCCCTAGCACAACCTTTCTAAGAAGGCAGAGAACAACTGCCCTGGAGAATCAACAGGTCCGACATAGGACGAAAACTTGATGAAGTCGCCTGCAGAAACTGTGTAACTGCAGCCTTCACAAACAGCAATGGGCAAAACGGAGGCGAAAACTTAAGAGCCAGGGCCCAAGTAGATTCCACAGAGAGGCGAGCACAGCCTGACGGCATGCAAGGCGAGAAGCAAAGAACAGAGACACCGCCTTCTTCAGGATAAGCGCAAAGAGCTTCAACAGTGCAGCCGATGCCCCTAGCCGTCGAGGACAGCATCCCAGATGAAGGCCCAGCACTCAACGCCTCCACATCCTCCTCAAGCTAGGCAGAAGACAGCTCGAGAAGGAAAAAGAAGCGTACGATCAAAACCAAATGCCCATGGGCACGCAAATCCTCTGCAACCATGGACGTTGAAAGGGAAGGAACCTGCATGTGCAGCTGTACAAGGCCAACATCCAGAGAAAGCACAGGGTTGAACAAGCATACATTAACCCTTAAATTGCACAACACATCATATGATGTGTTGAGTAACTTGCAATAACTTGTGCACCAGATCATATGATGTTTTGGAGTACCACACAAGATTTGAACGGCCAGCGGGGTAGAGGGGGCCTCCATACGCTGGCCCATGGCCTATAGTAAACAGCTGCCATTTTGTAAAAAAATCCAGCTCACGCTACCATCGCGTAGAAGGCATCAGTTACCCAGCCAACACCATGGCAAATGCATGGCCAAATGCCTCCCGGGCAAGCACCATGCAATCACTCGCCCAAGAGCAAATAACAAGTGAATTATTTTTCTGTACACAAAATGAACCTTCATGCGACTCATCTCATTGGAAAAGAAATAACGGAATTTTCACAATTGCAGCACTGGAAAACCCACCACTGTAGGTGAAATGTATGTACTTTTAGCAATATGTATGCTGATGAAGCACTGTGTCAAGCACACTATCACAGATTATTGGAGCAAAGATCTGACTATTCCAACACCTTTCTTCGGGAAATATATGTCCCGAGACAGGTTTCAGATACTCCTCAGGTATCTGTATTTTGCAAGTAATGAGGACTGGACAGAGGATGATAGACTTTGGCGAGTGAGGCACTATATGAATGAAGTGATTGGAAAGTTTAGAGATTTTTACATACCAGCACAGAAGCTGGCGATTGACGAATCCCTTGTGCTTTTCAAAGGACATTTTCATTCAAGCAGTATATTCCCTCCAAACGTAACAGATTTGGATTGAAATTCTTTGTTCTTTGTGACTGTGAAACAGGATACGTGTTACACATGATTCTGCATTCAGCTAACGATGTAGACATTCCCGGTAACGACGAACATGGTTTCTCGGGTAGTGTGGTGAAGTCCCTGATGGCACCATGGATGAACAAGGGCCACATCTTATACACAGATAACTACTATACAAGTCCATTGCTACCTAGGTTCTCGATTGAAAATAGAACCGGATTGGTTGGCACAGTAAAGCCACGAAGAAGAGAAATGCCAGTATTTGACGGTAGACTTGCAGTTGGTGAGTGCCAGCTACAAAAATGTGATCAAATACTCTCGGTTCGGTGGAAAGACAAGAGAGAAGTGAACATGCTGACAACCGTTCACGATGGTACAATGGTGAACAGTGGCAAGGTGAACTGTGTAACGAAAGAACCAGTATATAAGCCAGATTGTGTTCTTGACTATAATATCAACATGCATTTGATTGATAAATCTAACATGATGGTGGGCACTATCGAGCCCACCATCGTGTCATCATGTTTTCCGCACTATATGTGTGGAAAACATTGAAATGGACGAAAAAAGTGTTTTTCCATCTTGTTGACATGAGCATGCTGAACTGCTATAATATGTATCTGGTGAAAACTGGACGTAAACCTAGTTTCCGTGCGTTTGCTTTTACACTTGCAACACAGTTATTGGCAAAGTTTGGCAAAGATGTCCCTGGCATACAAAGACCCAGTGCTGCAGCATGCTGCTACACCCAGGCTCATGTACATGGAGGCCTTTCAAGCACACAGACTAAAAAATTTGCCACCAGCTGGGAAGTGTGCAATAGGCCAACATGAATGCATAGTTTGTAAAACAGCAAAAAAGGAGAGATCAGAAATGTAAACTGTGCAAACATGGTGTGAAGTGTGTCCAGTTCCATTGTGTGCTGTCGACTGCTTCAACGACTACCACTCTCTCCAAGACTTCTAAATGTGCAATAATAGTGCAAAAACCTGTACATAGTGCGTGCATGTGTGTAAATATAATAATGAACATTGTGATTACATAATATATTGGTGTAATGGAAGACATTTGTGTGCGCATGTGTATACTCGATGTATGCAACATTTATTGACATTGACCATGATGTAACATTATATGCAACACAATTAGTGACTAATATTAGTGATAAAATACCCCTAGACACTGTAAATAATGATGCAAAAATAAATTCGTGGCAACTGTGGCTGCTTGAAGACTGCGCGCGACGCCTCCGGGATGAAGCATACATGGGCGATCGTGCAGGGTGTGACGTCATCGCCCATATTGTCGGCTCAAATACATCATTGGTATATATAATTGATTTTTTTTCTCGTGGTTAGGGAACACGACTTAACAGATTAGAAAGAATTTTTTTTTTTGGTATGCGCCTGTGGGTGACAAAACTAATTAGCCCTGAGCAACACAGGGTTAAGGCGCTCAACCTCGCTCCCAGGTGAAATTGAGTCTACCGGCAGAATGATAGACGTTTCTCGATACTCAAGCGTGCGGGACCGACAGAACCCATGCCCACGCCCCTAACGAGAAGAAAGGGCAGTCTGCCAGCCAAAAGACTCCAGAACCTCCAAACACACCCAAAACAGGGAAGAACCAAACTCAAAAGAGGACAGATCCATAATAAAGGCGGAATCAAAGTCTCGCAGAAGGTATGCATGAAGAGCCTCCTGAACCTCCCTAGCGGAGATACGAGAAGCAGAAAACCTCCAGAAAGACAGGGCCTAGGTACCTAAAGGGGCCCAGAATCGAACCCGGAAGGAGCCGAACCCAAATCATACTTATACAGGGAAGGGGTTAAGAAAACCCCTATCGCTGCAACAACAAGCCCTGCAAAGAAGGCACTAGCACCCAAGCATGGTCAAAGAGGGCCAAAGGCCCCCCAGGTCGACTCCTCCCCAGCCCCGAGATCCCCCAAGTTGGGACCCAGGGAGGAGCAGTCCTCCATACCCTCTACCCCTGAAGAAAAGGCACAGTCCAGGGGGAAAGATTGACAAGAAGGAGGCCTGCTGATGGGACCCCAGAAGCCTCAGCCGGAGGAACCGGCTCAAATGCCTCTGTCCCCAACCCAAATGGGGCAGCCCCCAAAGCTGCACGAGTTTTATTACCCACTAAACCCAGCTCCGACTCTGAACCCTCAGACATTTGGGAGCCGAAAGCAGTAGGGGAAGGTGCAGGATGAACAACGAAGGAAGGACCAGGGAGCACGGACTGAACCAAAGTCGAAGCGACTAACGCCCCCAGGTCCAGATCCTTATAACCAAAGTGGGGCAGCTGTGGGTCATCCGGGCGGGAAACCAACCTAGTGCATTGTAGCAACCTAAACTGAGCATGCAATGCGGATGCTGCCTGTACCCTAACAGTAATATCATCAGAATAATATTGGAGAACAAGCAGAGAACACAACTCGCAAGACTCCGGGTTAAAGGAGTCATTAACCCAATAGGCACCATGACGGACGCAAAAGAGGTGACTGTCACCCTGAGACAAGGGTACACAGCAACCTTCAAACCCCGCACAAGGTGGGCTGGAACCCAGAAGATGCATCCATTGGTCCACCGAGTCCTGACAGGGTTTTCCAGGGCCCATATGTCGACTACGGGAAGCCCGGGCAAAGTGTTGCTAACTGGTTAAAAACCCAAAGCTAGCAAGGGAAAGAGTACAACAACACTGAAACCCCTTCGATGTGTACAATTATGGGGGCCTAGCAGAGAGGCACCAAAATATTATCAGTGGAACTATAGCCACACTAGCCTGACCCCCACCAGGCAAATTGAAACAAAAATAAAAGAAAAATCCTGCAAAAGTATAGCATCCCCAGAGGCAACAGGAATCGGTCGCTGCGTAGGTAGGCAGACTGCACAACACCTTGACGCCCCAACAAGCACGATACCACTTCCTACCCAAGGGCAAACAAGGACCCCAAACCCCAGCTGGCCCCAAGGGCGAGGTAAATGCTGAGCAGCACGAACCTCTACGGAAATGGTTCCCGAATACCCCAGGGAAGAGATCCCTAAACACAAGGGCAGTACTCACAGGGCACTTAGGGAAGGAAGCCTCTAAGCGCATGCAGCCCAGGTACTGATGAGCAATTCCTGGCCACCACACACAACAATAACACAGCAGATGGCGCCACGAAGGCAAACACCGCCAAAGAATTTGAGGCCAGAAAAGCGTCTGTCCCAGTCGACACTACCTTGCGAACTAAAGACCTGAGTAGCCGGCATGGGGATGTCCGAGGTTGTCCCCCCTCCCCCTCCTGGGAAACAGAGAGCTGCGTGGACGAGCAGTGCGGCAGTGAAGTGTGATGTTTGCTTGTTTTCTTGGGATTAGAGGGAGTTCTGCCATTCTTTTGGTTTTTAGTTGTTACTGTAGTTTCTTACCATGTGGGGTTTGTTTTGCTATGCCTATCTTTCTGGGTGCCTAACCCAGGTCGATAGCAGATAAGGAAAACCCCCAACCACTGGGGGTTTTCCAGGGCCATTGCTCCCTGAAACCTCTGAAGGTTCTGGCTCGTGGTCCTTGGTAGGTCGAACTCCATGGCTAATGTCCCAGTCTAACATATCACACATTAGCCCAATAGCTCCAGGGAGCTGGAGGGGCTCCCCATAGAAAAAGTGATTTTCAAATACAGTTTAATACATTAATCACAATGTGATTTGATAAACTGATTTGAAAAATGATATGATATATATCAAAAATAGATCATAAACATACTGAAGCAATTTTAGAACAATGTTAGCATCATGACTTCAAGTCATTCATTACTACAACCAGAAATCACACATTTTGGGCAGAAAAGTCACTCGAACATGTGCAGGCACTTGTCACTTACTGTTGATGGATGACTTAGGTGTTTGTTAGTGATTGGGGAAATAAGGACACATGAACCATGATCAGATATTTCCTTTTTCCTCAGTAAAGTTGAGCATGAAGTACAGTAGCTTCGGTCAGTCACTGGTAATTTCTTTATTGCTTCCAAACTGAATGGATAGAGATGAAAAAATAACAACATATGCACAATATAGAAGTATACTATATGTTAGACATATATGAAGATGCAACATATTTTATAAATTATTTTTCCTGTGAAGTGCAACAGGAAAACTCTATCTGAGAGAACAAGCAGATTAATACCAAAGGCAAGAACAAATTATCATACAAGCAGGCTTCTTTGGATTACAATTTTAAATGACGTCTGCTAATGGGGAAGTTACAAATACTTAATGGTCTTCATGTTGCACATGCATTTAATTGACATTCACAAGCGAGAACAATGCAATGTACAATAGCTATGTGTCACTCGGTTCATACTACGGGCTCACCATAGCCCGTGCTATTTGGAACTTTTTGTTTCAATTAGCGAATCTTAAACAACAACAACTCGGTTCATATCATTGCTTTACTTTCACATGCAGCAAATTAACTGGACTAAATTGGTATTTAGTATTCTTGACTCTACCTTTTATACGCTTCCTCATGTGACCTAGCTGGAGTACATTCTGTAATCAGATGAGCCCAGAGTGCCTGCTTATTACTAGTGATCTTCTGGTCAGCCCAGTGGAAAAAGGTACACCCTCGTCGGTCCCTGCAGGCTGAACAAGCATAGAATCTTCGGCTTTGTCCATTAACCTGGAATCTCTCAAACAGCACAGTGGGACCTGACGGCAATAATATGAAAATATAAATTAATTATATCATTAGATTTACATAATGAATTACAAGTCTTTTATGATAGATTTATATATTTAACCTGTGTATTGAATTTCATTGCTTTAAATCTTGCATAACTGATGAGAAATGGCAAACATTTAGAACTTTTTTCAAAAGGCTATATGGATTTTTAACATTAGAATTTACATTAGCAGTTTCAGAAAGTAAAGAGATGACTTAAAAACAAAATTAAGGGGTGCCAATTTATTGATAAAATTCATCAATCCTGCCTATATTTCATTGAAGTGTATTTATACAGCATGTTTACCGATCATGTTTGTGTACACAGGATGGGTCGTGTGACATTACCATGTACACAGGACGGGTCATGTAACATTACCATGTACACAGGACGGGTCATGTAACATTACCATGTACACAGGACGGGTCATGTAACATTACCATGTACACAGGACGGGTCATGTGACATTACCGTGTACACAGGATGGGTCGTGTGACATTACCATGTACACAGGACGGGTCGTGTGACATTACCATGTACACAGGACGGGTCATGTAACATTACCATGTACACAGGACGGGTCATGTGACATTACCGTGTACACAGGATGGGTCGTGTGACATTACCATGTACACAGGACGGGTCATGTGACATTACCGTGTACACAGGATGGGTCGTGTGACATTACCATGTACACAGGACGGGTCATGTGACATTACCGTGTACACAGGACGGGTCATGTAACATTACCATGTACACAGGACGGGTCATGTGACATTACCGTGTACACAGGATGGGTCGTGTGACATTACCATGTACACAGGACGGGTCGTGTGACATTACCGTGTACACAGGACGGGTCATGTAACATTACCATGTACACAGGACGGGTCGTGTGACATTACCGTGTACACAGGACGGGTCATGTAACATTACCATGTACACAGGACGGGTCATGTGACATTACTGTGTACACAGGACGGGTCATATGACATTACCGTGTACACAGGACGGGTCATGTGACATTACCGTGTACACAGGACGGGTCATGTGACATTACCGTGTACACAGGACGGGTCATGTGACATTACCGTGTACACAGGACGGGTCATGTGACATTACCGTGTACACAGGACGGGTCGTGTAACATTACCGTGTACACAGGACGGGTTGGTGTGGGTGTCATCAATAACCAGGTCCACCCCCAGCCTCCCTGTGCCCGCCATAGCTCGGGTGCTCCGCTCTTGTCACGTTGGGTTAGACTTTAGGTCCTTTAATTCTTAAAGTCAGACGCTCCAATTTATTTTTCTTGTTGCGAGTTGTCGGGAACTATCGGGAACTGCACAGGACTTCTTCTTCTTAATAGTAGGTGCAGTTAGCATGAAGGGCTGCACAGGACGGTGTTGTTGTTGTTGTGATGACGTCAGATGAAGCATCAAAGGAGAGGAAAGTCACACGTGACAACGATGCCAGATATCACCAGACTTTAGCATCGCCATCTATTGCTAGAAGTTGTCAACTCTCTGAGTGAAACTAAGGAAGGAGCCTTAATTATAGGCGTGTGGTCAATTTATAATAATTTTAATTTAATTTCATTGTGTCGGGGGACAGGAAGCCCGAGAGTATTCATACACGTTAGGCTTTTGTCGAGGTCCCCCCCCCCTTCCCGAAGGTGGAATTACTGCCCCCGCCCAGGATGCAGCCCTACAACAGACTGACTGACTAATTATTAAAGATGGCAACACAGTCCATTTCATGTGGTCTCAATCTCATGTTGGCCTCCGAGTGCATGATAGAGCTAATGAGTTAGCCAAAGAATCTGCCTTTAAAGGAGACGTTGAGTGTTTTAGTTTAGTTCATTTATTATGCACCCCATACCCATCTTGTGGGCGGTAGTGGAAAGGGTTACAGAGGCATATAATGGGCTCAGGGACTGAACCCCACAATTCATTTAGCTAAGCAAGTTACAATCTTGATGAGCTAGTTACAAAATTCAATATAAGTCGTCACATCAACAATGGTGAGTGTAACCTTGGATTGTCAATGAGCAATCTGAGAGCAGCAGTACACCAAGAACTTCAACAAAATTTAGAATTTTGAATTTTGAAAATCTTGTAGATCTGAGACAAAGTGAAATCGACACCAGTAATTCCATCTATCATCATACTATCATGCAAGAGGAGCCACACATCTATGGTTCATCCAATAAAATCAGCGGACTTCTAGATGTTACTATCTATGACAATCAGCACTTTAATTATCAAAATTGCAGATATTACACATCACATGATGTAAACAATGTTTTAGCGTGTAATCACAATGTTTCTGTAATTAACTTGAATGTAAGATCTCTTTGCAAGCACTTTGAGGAAGTTAATGCCTTGATTCAAACAGTTGACAACAAATTCTCTTTTATTGTGTTTACTGAAACGTGGTTAAAAGAGGAAACTTCTCAACTCTACAACATACCAAACTACTCAGCCATTCACAACTGTCGTCCTATACAAAGAGGTGGTGGTAAAAGTAATCAAATCTAGAGACCCTTATGGAGAGTATATATTTGCCTCTTTCAAAGTCAAGGGTAACGATGCTGTCTTGACTGTGGAAGCAGTCTACAGGGTTCCTAACACTGACGTGACTGAATTTAATTCAAACTTTAGAAATCTTATACTAGAGAACCGACTGAACAAAACCACTTAATTATTTCTGGTGACTTTAACGTTGACCTCTGCGAGCCTGATAACTCTCCTGCTGCTAGTTTCTTCAACTGTATGAATTCCTGCTTCCTCATACCCGTAATCACTAGACCAACTAGAATCACTGACAGTACTGCCACAGCTCTTGATCACATCTGGACCAACATAACCTCTCCACTTACTTCAGGGATAATCCTCGATAGCACTACAGACCATTACCCCACATTTCTCCTAACTAACATTAACAAACAACCTCTAGAGGCAAGGGAGATAAGCTTTAGGCTGCACAATGAAACTGCTATAGACAATTTTATAGCTGCTGCTGCTAATATCAACTGGAAATCTGAATTAGGGAACATAGGGGACATCAACGAAGCAGTGTAATCATTTCTTAAAAAACTCTCAGCCTTTATAACACCCACTGTCCTATGCTAACGAAACAAGTCACAACTAAAAGGCTAAACAATCCTTGGCTTTCAAAAGGGATACTTAAATCCATTAATAAAAAACATGACCTTGAGAAGAAGTATAGGTTAGGAATTGTCTCCAAAGAATTCTCAAAGAATTATTCATCATTGCTTCTAAAATAATTAGGAGAGCCAAAATTAAATACTACGAAGACAAATTTAATCACGCAAAGGGCAATATTAAGAAAACATGGAGCACAATTTCTCAAATACTGGGATCAAAGAAGATTATAAATAACAAACCAATACTCCTGTCAAATAATGATGGTCTGCTTTCAGCCTCTGACACTGCTCTTGAGTTCAATAGGTTCTTCTCTTCCATTGGGTCATCCCTTGCAAATGATATTCCATCTTCCAGTACTAATATTCAGGAATATCTTACAGAACACTATCCACAGTCTCTGTACCTAATGCCTACTAATTCCACTGATGTTACTGACATAATCCTTTCCCTTAAAACCAAGTCTAGTGCCCTTGAGGAGATACCAACTTTAATTTACAAAAAAGCCTTCAGATTTTTAGCTCCTGCCATTGCATTGCTCTTCAACAAGTTACTTGAACTAAACCTTTCCAGATATTCTAAAAAAAGCGAGAGTAACCCTGCCACAAATGTGGTGATCCCACTGATGTTAACAACTTCAGACCTATATCAATTCTGCCAAACTTATCAAAATATTTGAAAAACTAATCTATAAGCAGCTTTACTCTTATCTAGCCAAAATCAATATACTTAGCTCTTGTCAATATGGCTTCAGACTCAAAAAAGCACTAATGATGCACTTATTAGTATGATTAACTTGATACATACAGCTCTTGATAAAAATGAGTTCCCTGTTGGGTTATTTGTAGACCTGCGTAAGGCTTTTGACACTGTTAACCAGCAAAACCTTCTTCTTAAATTACAACATTATTGATTCAGAGGACACTCCCTGCAGTACATAAAGTCTTCCCTTACTGAAAGGCTCCAGTATGTTTCTGTACATAATTCAATTTCTCTCACCCTACCCATCAACACTGGTGTTCCCCAGGGCAGCATACTTGGCCCTATCCTCTTTCTCATCTACATTAATGCCCTTCCAAATGCCTCCCAACATCTCAAACCAATTCTATTTACTGACGATACGACCTTCATTTACTCTAGTCCTGACCCCCTTGCTCTAAATGTCACAGTGAATACTGAGCTAAATAAAATCCATCACTGACTAACTGCCAACAAACTCACCCTCAATATTGACAAAACTTTCTATAATTTGTTTGGCAATAAATCCTCAAATCAAATAAATCTCACGATAAACAATACCCAAATTTGTAACAAAGTAGATGGCAAATTCCTTGGCGTTCTCATTGACCGCAAGCTGAATTTCCAAGGGACACATTCTAATTATATCAAAAAAAGTTTCGAAAACTGTTGGCATTCTTTCTAAGATCAGATATTATGTACCTCGCCCTGCCCTGGTGATACTCTATTATTCTCTCACCTATCCTTATCTCAACTAAGGTATTTGTGCTTGGGGTTCTACTACCCAAAATCATTTACGTCCTCTAAT
>WNGS01165339.1:14102216-14131076 GCA_020271785.1 Procambarus virginalis
GGGCCTCGTGCTTGGTCCTGGGCCTCGTGCTTGGTCCTAGTCCTCGTGCTTGGTCCTAGTCCTCGTGCTTTGTCCTGGGCCTCGTGCTTGGTCCTGGGCCTCGTGCTTGGTCCTGGTCCTCGTGCTTGGTCCTAGTCCTCGTGCTTGGTCCTGGCCTCGTGCTTGGTCCTGGTCCTCGTGCTTGGTCCTAGTCCTCGTGCTTGGTTCTGGGCCTCGTGCTTGGTCCTGCCTCTAACACCACATATAGTGCAGAGAGTTATGCCAAAGGACAGATCTGAGGGGCTCGCCCACGATAGGGACGCAGCTGTTCATCAAGGCCTCGTGCCTTGATGACAGCTGCGTTCATCAAGGCACGAGTAATATTCACACGTTCATCAGTAATAGTTCACACGGGTGGCAGAGGCGTCAACACACCTACTAACATCAATACACAGCCACAAAATATAAATACCAACATGACCAAAAGAAGTGTCAACATGAGCTTTACCTATAATAAACTGTAACTATGATGAACTATATCTATAATGATCTTCCTATAATAAACTGCATGTATAATGAGGTGTACTTCCTCATGCAAGAATATATGGTGTGTGTTATACCCGGAGGAAGGTCAGCGTTGATCAACACCGTGAGCATAATAGACTCCTGTCCCCAAATGAGGAAATATACACCACAAATTGGTCTGCCAGAGGCGTCCCCTGGGGAGTGTGATCTGCCAGAGGCGTCCCCTGGGGAGTGTGATCTGCCAGAGGCGTCCCCTGGGGAGTGTGATCTGCCAGAGGCGTCCCCTGGGGAGTGTGATCTGCCAGAGGCGTCCCCTGGGGTGTGATCTGCCAGAGGCGTCCCCTGGGGAGTGTGATCTGCCAGAGGCGTCCCCTGGGGAGTGTGATCTGCCAGAGGCGTCCCCTGGGGAGTGTGATCTGCCAGAGGTGTCCCCTGGGGAGTGTGATCTGCCAGAGGCGTCCCCTGGGGAGTGTGATCTGCCAGAGGCGTCCCCTGGGGAGTGTGATCTGCCAGAGGCGTCCCCTGGGGAGTGTGATCTGCCAGAGGTGTCCCCTGGGGAGTGTGATCTGCCAGAGGTGTCCCCTGGGGAGTGTGATCTGCCAGAGGCGTCCCCTGGGGAGTGTGATCTGCCAGAGGCGTCCCCTGGGGAGTGTGATCTGCCAGAGGCGTCCCCTGGGGAGTGTGATCTGCCAGAGGCGTCCCCTGGGGAGTGTGATCTGCCAGAGGCGTCCCCTGGGGAGTGTGATCTGCCAGAGGCGTCCCCTGGGGGAGTGTGATCTGCCAGAGGCGTCCCCTGGGGAGTGTGATCTGCCAGAGGCGTCCCCTGGGGAGTGTGATCTGCCAGAGGCGTCCCCTGGGGAGTGTGATCTGCCAGAGGCGTCCCTTGGGGAGTGTGATCTGCCAGAGGCGTCCCCTGGGGGAGTGTGATCTACCAGAGGCGTCCCCTGGGGAGTGTGATCTGCCAGAGGCGTCCCTGGGGAGTGTGATCTGCCAGAGGCGTCCCCTGGGGGAGTGTGATCTACCAGAGGCGTCCCCTGGGGAGTGTGATCTGCCAGAGGTGTCCCCTGGGGAGTGTGATCTGCCAGAGGCGTCCCCTGGGGAGTGTGATCTGCCAGAGGTGTCCCCTGGGGAGTGTGATCTGCCAGAGGCGTCCCCTGGGGGAGTGTGATCTGCCAGAGGCGTCCCCTGGGGGAGTGTGATCTGCCAGAGGCGTCCCCTGGGGAGTGTGATCTGCCAGAGGCGTCCCCTGGGGGAGTGTGATCTGCCAGAGGCGTCCCCTGGGGGAGTGTGATCTGCCAGAGGCGTCCCCTGGGGAGTGTGATCTGCCAGAGGCGTCCCCTGGGGAGTGTGATCTGCCAGAGGCGTCCCTTGGGGAGTGTGATCTGCCAGAGGCGTCCCCTGGGGGAGTGTGATCTACCAGAGGCGTCCCCTGGGGAGTGTGATCTGCCAGAGGCGTCCCTTGGGGAGTGTGATCTGCCAGAGGCGTCCCCTGGGGAGTGTGATATACCAGAGGCGTCCCTTGGGGAGTGTGATCTGCCAGAGACGTCCCCTGGGGGAGTGTGATCTGCCAGAGGCGTCCCCTGGGGGAGTGTGATCTGCCAGAGGCGTCCCTTGGGGAGTGTGATCTGCCAGAGACGTCCCCTGGGGGAGTGTGATCTGCCAGAGGCGTCCCTTGGGGAGTGTGATCTGCCAGAGACGTCCCCTGGGGAGTGTGATCTGCCAGAGGCGTCCCCTGGGGAGTGTGATCTGCCAGAGGTGTCCCCTGGGGAGTGTGATCTGCCAGAGGTGTCCCCTGGGGAGTGTGATCTGCCAGAGACGTCCCCTGGGGAGTGTGATCTGCCAGAGGCGTCCCCTGGGGAGTGTGATCTGCCAAAGGCGTCCCCTGGGGAGTGTGATCTGCCAGAGGCGTCCCCTGGGGAGTGTGATCTGCCAGAGGCGTCCCCTGGGGAGTGTGATCTGCCAGAGGCGTCCCCTGGGGAGTGTGATCTGCCAGAGGCGTCCCTTGGGGAGTGTGATCTGCCAGAGGCGTCCCCTGGGGAGTGTGATCTGCCAGAGGCGTCCCCTGAGGAGTGTGATCTGCCAGAGGCGTCCCCTGGGGAGTGTGATCTGCCAGAGTCATCCCTTGGGGAGTGTGATCTGCCAGAGTCATCCCCTGGGGAGTGTGATCTGCCAGAGTCGACCCCTGCTGACTGTGGGCTGCCAGAGTCGGCCTCTGCTGACTGTGGGCTGCCAGAGTCAACCCCTGCTGACTGTGGGCTGCCAGAGGCGACCCCTGCTGACTGTTGGCTGCCAGAGTCGACCCCTGCTGACTGTGGGCTGCCAGAGTCAACCCCTGCTGACTGTGGGCTGCCAGAGTCGACCCCTGCTGACTGTGGGCTGCCAGAGTCGACCCCTGCTGACTGTTGGCTGCCAGAATCGGCCCCCTGCTGACTGTTGGCTGCCAGAATCGGCCCCCTGCTGACTGTGGGCTGCCAGAGTCGACCCCTGCTGACTGTGGGCTGCCAGAGGCGACCCCTGCTGACTGTGGGCTGCCAGAGTCGGCCCCTGCTGACTGTGGACTGCCAGAGTCGGCCCCTGTTGACTGTGGGCTGCCAGAGTCGGCCCCTGTTGACTGGGCTGCCAGAGGCGACCCCTGCTGACTGTGGGCTGCCAGAGTCGGCCCCTGTTGACTGTGGGCTGCCAGAGCCGGCCCCTGCTGACTGTGGGCTGCCAGAGGCGACCCCTGCTGACTGTGGGCTGCCAGAGTCGGCCCCTGTTGACTGTGGGCTGCCAGAGTCGGCCCCTGCTGACTGTGGGCTGCCAGAGGCGACCCCTGCTGACTGTGGGCTGCCAGAGTCGGCCCCTGCTGACTGTGGGCTGGACCTCAACATACCTCAACTGAAGCACTTTTGTCCAATGAAGATACTTGGCTCTTACCTCTTATTAGCATTGCAGATAAAATTTGGTTCATTGGCCGTTGAGTAGATGTTAAGAAGCTAGTGATTTTCGGTTGTTCATATATATCCCAGCTCAAGAGATCAGCGCTGGTGTAATAGTAGGTGAATTGTGTGATTTCGCTTGCTAGGTTGGCCTTGCTGTAGAGCACCAGGAGGGTCTCAGGTGTTGACGAGGACACCACAACACCTGAACTGTCCCGCTCGCCGCGTTGCTGTAGCTGTATTGTATTGGCCAAGTGTATTGTATAATTTAAAATAATTAATATTATCAGAAAATTTGTCCAACCTTTAATATATGTGTGGGCGAGTTACAGATTTTCTGCATGTGCTATTATGATAACAATATTGTCTTTTCTAAATGTAATTAATCACTACCACATTATGTTGTACCAACAGTACATATACACAGCATCACTCAAATTGTAAGACAAATATTATTAAATTTATGGCTCACGTGTAAGATTGTTTACTGCTATACACCTGCTCAAACAAGCCAGATTTGAAACGATTTGTACAAGTTGTTACGAATAAAGTATTCCACTCTGATTCGAAGTAGCATAACTTGCAAATAACTGCAGTAGTAACTGGATCCGTAATACCACTAGCATCAAGGGCAGCATCTGGAACAGTAGAAACACAACACAAACAGTAGCAAAATGAATCATTCAAATATAATTAAATTATATCACTAAAATACTACCAAATACAAGGGAGAAGTACGTAGGATATTTCTGTGTCATGTTGGTATGTCTGACAAGGGCCGCGTGTGTTGCAGACGACACATGGGCAGACACTACTACCCGACGAAGGCGTCGCCACAGCGCAGCCAGAATTTAGCTGACAGCCTCTGCCTGGCTCACTCTGCTCTCGCCCTCGTCTCTACACAATCATGGAGCAGCACTAGTAAGATGTCTCCTCTCGTCTCTCTTGAATTTCAACTTTAATTCTGTGTGAAGCACATCAGCCTACACCCTCTCTCTCTCTCTCTCTCAGATACACACTTGTAAGTCTTATTCACGCCAACTCTGACTGTCAAGTACTAGCAAGAGATCACTGCAGAGCGTTCAGCGTAAGGTGACAAAAATCATCACATAAAAACTCTCATACCAAGACTGCAGTCTGTGGACGTCAGAGGTAACAGCACCACAAACAGGGCTGATCTCGCTGGGACTTTTACATTGCTGAACAAGTTGGAAGACGTTAATCCAGACCAAACACTTAGAAGGTTCAATATGACTCACATAAAGGACACCAGATTCAATTTCAAGATGCCACAATGTAGAACAAACAACAGTAGATTTTTTCCATCCACAGTGTAATCAACCCCAGGAATCGCCAAACGCTGAAATCATAAAAGCTTAAGTATTGCTACAGTTCAAAAAACACCTTAAAAAGGTTATGATAAAGAACAAAGCAAGTGTCCACCCGCTGCCGGCTCCGTGTCCCTATTGCTGCCACAACACAACACTGCCATCACGTAAATAAAGCCAAAATCAACACCGTTCACGCAACCACAAGCCTCGCATTCATATCATTTCTGTCTAGCGCTTCATTGGTTCTCAGTTCCAGGTTAACTTCCGCACTAAATTCCCGTTCAGCACTCCACCCTCCTCACATGTGCAACATGGTGTGGTCCGTGCACCGGGCCACCCTCCCCGACCCTGCCTTGTAGTCTTCACTTACTGGTAACATTACATTGCTTCTAATAACAAATTTAATCTCACAGCTGTACTGTATTTCATTGCTGATAGTGTCTTTCTCCTGGCCAAGTGTGGGACGCCAGTGGGAAGGTATGTGATGGAGTGGGTGCAGGAGGCACTGAAGCGCGCGGACACCCCGCCCTTTGTGAGAGTGTCCGAGTGAGACTCCCAGGCACGCTGGCCTCTCACCTCTACCATCAGCGTGCCCAGCTGTCCTCGCTGAACCTCACACTACACACGCTACACCCTCAGGCACTCCTGCAGGAGAACACCAAGCTTGTGGCGAAGTACTGCCTCGTCACCGTCAGGTAGGTCCTACTTCACCTCACACAACCCATCCCTCGTCACTCAACATCTAGCCTAACATATTTATCAGCTCCACAATGCCAACTCCGCTCACTCAGCCATAAATTACTTGTTACTTTCCCTGTCTTATATCTATTAATGTCCTTAAATTTAAAATAAAATTAAATTCATCTTATTCCACTCAGTACCTTCTTATATCAGCAGTAGTGCATGGCTGAATTAATTTCGTACACTAGCCAGAAGAACATTCATTCTGTACACAAGCCATAAGAACAGTCATGTGGGATAAATACCAGGGATAAATATAATATGAGGAAATTAAATGGATTGGAACTTAATAAAAGCTACTTTAAAATATGCATGCAAAATAAATGACCTTATAAGTCCTTAGCTGTACAAATAGTCCAGCCAATCCTCATGTCTTAGGAAGGACTGCGTAGTGTTCAGATCTTTTGATGCTAAGAACACAACCAGTATTTAGTCATTGTACTGTGTTTTAAAATTTAAACACTTTTAGAGGTGAGATTTTTCTATTTACCTTACCTTGAAGGTTGAACTCAAGCAGAAAGGATGGCACAAGAGTAGCCTGTACTTTAAACTTAACTTCATAGAAAGGCGAGAGCAAACACCAGGAGTCCAATAAGTTTGAAATCCTTATCCACTTCGGCGTTGACCTCCTCAAATGTAAGTGCAATTAATAAGGGATATAGGTCCCGAGTTCTCACAACAAATTTTATTTGATGTGTACGGCTATGAATCGAGTTCAAATCCAGAAGCAGGCCTTCATTAAATATGACAGGAACGGCTGCAGGATACATGTGAGCAACAAGGTGGAAGGGTATTGACATAAAGAAAGCTCTCTTCAACAATAACAATTTATTCCACAAAGAACTAAGTCTACTACAACAACCTTGACGTTACGTTAAAGTCTTTCCTGTGACACATTAAAGACAGCTATCCATCAGCCAAATTGTGTAGCAAAGACTCCTGTCTAATGCCGCTCACGAGTATAACCACAGAATCCTATCTGCGGTCGCTACGGGCTGAATCAATGAACTAACTGAACAATATCAGTTAATTCTGAATCAACTTAATCAATCAACTTAATCAAAATATAAATAAATATATATATATATATATATATATATATATATATATATATATATATATATATATATATATATATATATAAAACGCTGAACTGTAATGTCAATCCTGACCTTAAAAGCTTCATTGAAGGTTGTAACAGAACCTATGTCCACCACACCAGAAACAAATACCTTTTTGATATTCCAAGAGTACGACTTAGTCAAACTAGAAATGCTCTACAAATCAAGGGACCCAGAATGTGGAATGATCTTCCCAATTATGTTAAAGACTGTACCTCTCTCAACCAGTTTAAGATAAAAACTAAGCACTACCTAATTAATTCCCTGTAACCTACCTTACCTCTATAATGTCAACCCATGTCTGTTATTTTTTAAACAATGCTGTTTGTCGACCAAATTGTATTTTTTGCTGTTATTCTGCCATGTTTCCCCCATTTTTATTTTGATATTTTCTCAACACATTTTATACTTTAATCTCAATTAGTATTAAGTTTTAGTCTTTAGTGTTTTCCTGCCCGAAATACTTTGCGTAATAGTGGCTTTAGGCATTGTATGTACTAGCTCTATCTATAAATTCATCAATATTTGTATCACACCCTGTATGTATGTACTTTACCTGAATGAACATTTGAATTTGAATTTGAACACCAAGTGAATTCCCTTGGTGACGTTAATTACCCTAATTAACTCTCACTGAATCCTTAAATTGCCGATTAAAGATTACACCAAGACCTTGTTGTGCAGACAAGCAACACAAACACAGTACACACCTTACAGTGAATAAATTTGTATCCATTGCCCAAAAGCACACAAGACACTTTGCAATAAATTACACTGGAAAATAAAGTAATACACAGCACTAAGAAACACGCCCAGAAATTACAGATTAATTACAGATTTACCTCTGATGGATGACTGGTTGTAACACTAAACGTAAGGACCCAAGCAACCCACCCAACCTATTGAGGCCGCTGTATATGAGACGTCAGTAGTGGAGTGCTTTAATGTTAACTAATATGGACTGGTTTATTCCTCTAACACATGGACCACTTCTTGGTCCTCTTGGTCCACTTGACTTACGTTATGGACAGCTCTAGAAACATTGACAAAATTCTTTGCATTTTTACTATATAGAATGTTTTATTGTTTGTAATGTTGAGGTTTGTGTTCAGAACCCAAGAAAAAGGTCAAACCGTGTAAGAAAAAGCAAAGTGTATTATTCTTTTTTAATAATGCTGAATTTTGTTTTCCTAAGATTATGGAAGTGGCTTTGAGTAATAGAGAAGCAGTTTAATAAACAGGTAAAATGCTATATTTTTATGAACGAAGTTAATTGTCTTGGGGTTAATAAAAAACTGTTTTAAAAATTCGCCATATTTTGTTTTTCAATAATGGTAAATTTACTTTAAGGCATAACCAAAGAATTGTAAAGACAGTCGTATTTACCATTATTAAAAAATTATTGGATACTTTATTTTTTCCTGCCTATTTTCACTTAACAGTAAACGATGTTTCCAGGAGTTAGGCAACTGTTGTGGGCTCCATCATGTGTGAAGGTCAGTAATTGGCCCATGAGGGACCTCTAGAGGCCTAAGAGCAGACTTCCTGTCTCCGACAACCGGAATTAATAATACGTTTGCTTCGTAGGGAGGAGGACACTGAGGGAGGGAGTGATGGTGGTGGCGGGTCATGGGGGGCTGTGAGGTCCCTGGCAGGCAGGTGGGAGCACACCTACGGCACCTGTGTCCCAGACACCTGCACCTCGCTCTTCCTTCGTGTGAGTCACCTTTACATACTTACCCACTGACGGGTCTGACATTCTAGTCAATTGATACACCACGTAATCGCTCCTGACATCTTGCAAGATCAATAGAGTTTGTGTGTATATGGCTTCCCGTGTGTTACAAAGGCTAGATTATTTCTCTCGGCAGTGAGCTGTGGGTTAAGTGTAACCGTGTGGCTTCTCCCGCAGGAGTCGCTGCAGCAACAGCAGCAGGAGGCGGCCATCTCCCTCAGTGTCAACTGCCATGGTGACTACAACTACACCTGGACCACCTCTGACCTCTCCTTCCTGTGAGTCACTCCCCACTCTATACACACACTGGCCAGTCTACACATACACACACTGGCCAGTCTAAACATACAAACACACTAGCCACTCTACACATACACACACTAGCCACTCTACACATACACACACACTAGCCACTCTACAGACACAGTAAGACCAGATGAGGGAGGTAATAATAATGGCGTATAATTAACAATAATAAAACGATTCGCTGCAGTAGACACCAGACGGAGCAGCAACACTTCACTTGTCTTCCTGTAGTGCTCACCCCCAGACGCGACACAACCAGAGGTTGTTGACGCTTGTCTCGGTTCCCTCTTAGGCTGGTGACAGGGGCCCTGATGGCGACGATAGCGGTGGCCACGGCACGGGAGACGACCAGCCCCTGCGTCGCCAACCTGGCCTCCTGCACCTGCCCCCGAGGTAGGTGATCGAGTACGAACAGGGTGATGTAAAGGCTAATGAAGTGAACGGATAGTTTCTTTGGTATAATGTATCTGACCTGTTTTTAGACGACTGAAAAACGGGGTCTAAGGGGCTATTGTTCGCCCTGAAAGCTCATATAAGTGACTACACGCCTCTTATCTGTTCCCCTGCAATTCACAGGGGCGCGGATGCTGCACTGCTTCTCCTTAGGCCGTAACTGGAGTCGCCTCACCGCCATCGATACTGCTCCGACCCACCTGAATATTCTCGATGGACTCAGGTGTGTTCTGGTTCCCACCTGGTGTACAGGTGGTAGCCTCACTGCAACCACCTGTACACCACCTCATTCCACCTGTAAACCTAGTGATGATCAGTTTTACTGGTTCAAAGAATTTATTAGCTCTTACAGACAATTCTAATAAGGTCAAGTAAAATCCTTCTGAATATATTTACAGTTTAATCAACCGGGTCCTAAGGAAAGAGTTAACGTCAATACTAATGACTTTATCCCTCCTCCCCCTGGAGTGGTTTGTTTGTTCATTTTGGCAGCAGAGCCTTAGGCCAAGTGTTTATCAAGCCCCGAGGCCAGATGTTGAACAAGCCCTGCGGATAGGTGCATAATAAGCCTTTGGACTACGATTTGAACACACTCTGGGGACAGGTGTTCAACAAGCCCTGAAGCTAGATGTTAGCAAGCTCCAGGGTCAAGTGTTTAGCAGGCTATGGAGTCAGGTGTTTAGCAAGCTATGGAGTCAGGTCTCTATCAAACCCCAGGTTCAGGTGTTTAACAATTCAATAGGGCCAGGTGTTTAACAAAACCCAAAGACCGGGCCGTGGGGATATGGACCCCGGGAATCAACAACGCAAGATAACCGCAAGGTAACCCCAGGTTTAGGTGTTTAATAACCCACCAATACGGTTTATAGGTAACAGAGCCTACATTACAAATGACGAGGCAGTCTTCTTTGTGAATACACTAGCACTATACACTACTATTAGATATACACTACTACTACTACTACTACGCAGTCCGTATATGCATGGGAGGAACCCACTTAGTAGTATAAAGTAGGATATAAAGCGGCCATTGACAAAAATAAAGCAGACGCTCGAAGTCCAAATTTACAGTATTTGCACTCATCACTTTAAGTTTATTTACTAATCTGATTTCTCTAACAATTTGTTAATGTTTAATTGGAGCTCTTGACTTTGTCATCCAGCATATATATATATTTAGCTCTTCGTGAGTATCAGTGGCATTGAGGACTTAGTTTAACTTACATTGTAGCTCATTTTATCTTAGATTACTATCTAACCCGTCTTATCATGTGTCATAAAAATATCATCCTTTTTTTCCTTAACTGTCAGCTCAGCTACCATATAAACTGTATGAGGGGCTTGGGCCCATCTATATCCTTGCTTGGTTCAGTTTTCATCCCAGACAAGTGTGATCACTTGTTCATAAAACAGCATGGATAGTTTCTTTGTGTTTTCAGTGCTTGTACTGTACATGGGAGTGTTAGTCAATACCGCGCACTCGGGTCTTAATATGTACTGCATACGGAGGCGTTAGTCCATACAGTGCATGGATGTTAAGTCCATACTGTGTACAGGTGTGTTATTCCATACCATGCACGGAAGTGTTTTATCAAGAACCTTTGATTTGATCATTGATTTTACTACTCTGAAACGCATTGGCAAAATGAAGTAAATTCACCACAGAACTAACGACTAAGTGCCCATCTGTTCCGAGGTGGTAAAGAGTAAGTTGAAGGCCTGTGGTAAACAGAATGCTCACCACAAATACAGAGATGAAGTAAAAATGTAAATATTTCATTCACTTGAATAATTAAAATTCGAACTCGGGCGTCAAAAGTACGAAATCGAATTTCCAGTGATCCAAGTAAACGAAATGATATTGGCAACATGTTTGTAGGTTGCATCTTAAAATGATAGTAATTAATTTACTCTCGAGACTATTTCAGTTTATCATATCGATACTTTATATAGATGATAAAGGTGCTCCAAATCGACGTGATGCGTCACAACACACACTCACTCGCTCCATGAAAAACAAAAACAGGGACGATTAAATGGGAACCAATCCCTAACTGATCGCCCCTGTTCATCCAGCAGCAAAACTGACCTGGGAGTAAACCGACAGGCGGATTGAGCTCCAGGGAAAACTTTACAGGGATAGGCTGACCATGAGCTATGGAAAGGGAAAGCGCTCTGTCTGCTAGCAGATGATAAAAGTCTTCTATTCCTGTGTAAAGTGAAAAACTGGTTAAAACTTATCCACTCTCCTTGCCCTCCCCCCCCCCCCCCCAATCCGTGCTCTCTGGAGTGTTCTTTTTCAACGTTCAAATATAGTAATTATTGATATGCAAAAGACACAAGAATTGACACAAAATCCTCACTAAGTAAGACTTGGGTAAGTAGGAGGCAGCGGTTGGGTGTAGTGTAAAACTTTGTGTAACGCCTGAAAGAGCCAGATAAATATCAGCCGTGCGACCTCAGTAGCTGTTGTTCCTCACAGAACATTATAATAATAGATGTAGTTCCTCACAGAACATTATAGTAATAGATGTAGTTCCTCACAGAACATTATAATAATAGATGTAGTTCCTCACAGAACATTATAGTAATAGATGTAGTTCCTCACAGAACATTATAATAATAGATGTAGTTCCTCACAGAACATTATAATAATAGATGTAGTTCCTCACAGAACATTATAATAATAGATGTAGTTCCTCACAGAACATTATAATAATAGATGTAGTTCCTCACAGAACATTATAATAATAGATGTAGTTCCTCACAGAACATTATAATAATAGATGTAGTTCTTCACAGAACATTATAATAATAGATGTTGTTCCTCACAGAACACTGCTGCACTCATTGTAGACTGCCACAAGAGTCCCCGTGGCGCAGTGGTAAAACACTTGCCCGGAGTTTGGTGAAAGCTCGTATCCTGGGTTCGTATCCTGGCAGGGGAGGATTGACCGGATGCCAGTATATATATATATATATATATATATATATATATATATATATATATATATATATTATGGATATCTATATATATATATATATTTCTCACAGACAGAAACTTGTTCAAGTAAATCTAGTTATTAAGTGTTGTTGGTGTGAGGGTGAGTGTTGGTGATGGTGGTGGGTGTTGGTGTTCCACAGTGTGGTGATGGTGGTGATGGTGGTGAGTGTTGGTGTTCCACAGGGTGGTGATGGTGATGGGTGTTTGGTGTTCCACAGTGTGGTGATGGTGGTGTGGGTGTTGGTGTTCCACAGTGTGGTGATGGTGGTGAGTGTTGGTGTTCCACAGTGTGGTGATGGTGGTGTGGGTGTTGGTGTTCCACAGTGTGGTGATGGTGGTGAGTGTTGGTGTTCCACAGTGTGGTGATGGTGGTGAGTGTTGGTGTTCCACAGGGTGGTGATGGTGGTGTGGGTGTTGGTGTTCCACAGTGTGGTGATGGCGATGGGTGTTGGTGTTCCACAGTGTGGTGATGGTGATGGGTGTTGGTGTTCCACAGGGTGGTGATGGTGGTGAGTGTTGGTGTTCCACAGTGTGGTGATGGGTGTTGGTGTTCCACAGGGTGGTGATGGTGGTGGGTGTTGGTGTTCCACAGGGTGGTGATGGTGGTGGGTGTTGGTGTTCCACAGTGTGATGATGGGTGTTGGTGTTCCACAGTGTGGTGATGGGTGTTGGTGTTCCACAGGGTGGTGATGGTGGTGTGAGTGTTGGTGTTCCACAGGGTGGTGATGGTGGTGTTCCACAGGGTGGTGATGGTGATGGGTGTTGGTGTTCCACAGGGTGGTGATGGTGGTGAGTGTTGGTGTTCCA
Organism: Procambarus virginalis; assembly: GCA_020271785.1. Classification (NCBI taxonomy): domain Eukaryota; kingdom Metazoa; phylum Arthropoda; class Malacostraca; order Decapoda; family Cambaridae; genus Procambarus; species Procambarus virginalis. The sequence continues at coordinate 14,115,137 of WNGS01165339.1, forward strand.
CAGGGTGGTGATGGTGATGGTGGTGTTCCACAGGGTGGTGACGGTGGTGTGGGTGATACTTGCTCATCGCTACATGCTGCTCCTCGTCTCCTCTGCCACTCCTCGTGACCTTACTCAGGTGAGCCATACTTGTGTTTGACAGACAGACAGACAGACAGACAGACAGACAGACAGACAGACAGACAGACAGAATTATCTCCTATATTGACCAAAAGTTATTGGTCTATAGTTAGATCAAATTTGGAGACATCTGTACAATTCTTCTAACATTATTCTATAAGAAAAATGTTATTTTTTAATAATATTAAAAATATTTTTTTAATTATGTATGATTCTAAATAATTGTGTATAATTCTTCTCGCATTATTCTGTTTTTTAATAATTGTGTATAATTCTTCTTACTTTAATAAACATCGTAATATTATCAAAAATATAAACTGCTTCCCCGGCGGGGTGTGTGTGGGGCAGTACAGCATGCGTGGGACTGGAGGTACTGGTGGGTCTTCAACGCTTACCCCGCTGTCGACACATTTTTCTTCATCTCTGCCTTCCTGGTCTCCATTTACCTAAAGAAACGCCTCCGCCAGTTTACCTTCTCCAGCTTCTATTTCCAGCGCTATCTCAGGTGAGCAGATGGTTCACGTAATATAAAACCTGGTCGTTTTTCTCACTTGTGTCGCCAAGATGCTGTCACGACTCTGGTAAACACTTCAGTCAGTTACTCTTAAATTTGCTAAGAAGGTGGTATGCTGTGCTATGCTCAGGCATCAACGAGGTGCCTGAGCAAAGGCCAAAGCGTAGGCAAGAAGCTTTGTAACTATGCTAGACTCTACCCGAGGGCATGGTTTTGCAACAGGCACACTTATGTATTAATATTCAATTGGCTGAGTGGACTTATAGTGCTTTCGGAAGGTTGCCGGGTTCGGCATCAGGAATTTGTTCCGTCGCTAATGGGATCAGGTGTGACAGATCATAAGTAATTGCCCACAGAATAATTCAAGATTGCGAGTAAAGAATTTAATTACGTATAATTAATAAGTTTATTTACACTTTGTGGGATACACATTAAAGTTAGTGTACGGGTGTGGTGTCGACCTTATCACAGGCTTGAGAAAGGTGTAGCAATATTTGTTGTGTATAGGATAGTTTTATCTTTGTCTTAAACTTACAATCCCCAAACAAGTTATGAAACTGAATGTGTCTCTTAGTCCTGATAAAACTGTTCACTATATTCCCCTTCTTTCTTTATTATGCACCCCCCATAAAAAACAAATCCACAAGGGCCGTGACGAGGATTCGAACCTGCGTCCGGGAGCATCCCAGACACTGCCTTAATCGACTGAGCTACGACATGGTAAAAGGGTTGAAACTTAACCCCATACCCATCCCGTGGGCGGTGGTGGAAAAGATTTCAGAGGCACATAATGGGTTCAGGAACTGCACCCCATAGTTCGTTTAGCTCAGCAAGTAACAATCTTATGACGTTTGTTACACAAATATTAATGTTACATATATACATGTACAAATGTATACAATCATTTATGCAAATTACATATACACATCGATAATCTTTTGTATCACAAGTGATTCAACAAGAGGCTCACAACAGTCACAATACAAGGCACTTTACATCTATGGTGAGTCACACAGTTACTAGTCTTGCTCCACACCCACCCAACTGGGCGGCAGCTTTACAGTCATGTGCTCCACACCCACCCAACTGGGCGGCAACTTTACAGTCATGTGCTCCACACCCACCCAACTGGGCGGCAGCTTTACAGTCATGTGCTCCAAACCCACCCAACTGGGCGGCAGCTTTACAGTCAGGTGCTCCACACCCACCCAACTGGGCGGCAGCTTTACAGTCATGGCCATGCATTACCTACAGTAAGCTAACTTTGAATACTTCGCTAAGATTCCTGGCAGCACATCATTATGAATGAAGTACTTACACATTTCTTGGACTCCATTGATGAGGTTATCTCTGAATTGCGCGATTTTTTTTCACATTCCATTATATAATGACGCACAGTATGCGAATATTTCTGCTGATAGAGTTTACGTTTAGTGAAATATATTTCAGCAGATGTTATAAACTCCCAAAGGTACTTGTAGCCGAGCCTAAGCCTAGCAGTGGTAACATCAAAAAGTCTGCTAACCTTATTGGATGACCCATAGACGTGCAGTTCTTCCTGCATAATACAATGATGATAGATGGAGGAACTGGTGTGAATTTCACTTTGCCTGAAGTCTAGAGATTTTGTTGATGTTCCCGGAATATTACTGCCCTCAGGCTGCTCAAAGGCAGTCCAAGTAATCAGTTCCTTCTTTATGATCAAAGGTCTTGGCCAACTCATTAGTTCTATCATGCATTCGGAGACCAATATGGGAAGGAATCCACAGGAGACAGACTCTGACTCCATCATTGATTATTTCACCATATTTGTGTCAAGCTTCAGAGACAAGCACGTCACAGTTATGCCTTGGGGGAGCTGAGGGCAGTTAATGATGACAAGGAGTCAGTATAATTAAACTTATCACTAAGGAGCATACAGGTTAAAGATATTGAGGGCAGAGTGTCCAGTTTGTTTGTGCTAAACTCATATTTCTTGCATGGCCACTTGTTGTGTTGAATCATTTTTTTAATGAGATTTTGCAATTGCAGTTTCCAGTTTTTATTCTAAATTGCTGTGCTTATACTGGTTTAATTCATTTACATACCTCTAATTCCAGCCATATTCATACCAGTTTGCTAATTTAATTCACAATTTTGTTTTCTTTTAATTATTTTGTTGCCTAGTACAATTTAATAATTTTAATTCTGCCATTTCCTTACTTTAACCAAGTTTTATATTTTTTTAGTGTTTTATTCTTTTTGTGTGTACTCTATTTCTTATGCCTAGTGCAATTAATTATAATTTGCATTCACTTCCTCACTTCACTACCACTTCCTCGGTAGTGACAATGTCTACCACTGTTGCAACTTTTTCGGACTCAACTGGAACAATTGCTCATACTACTGTCTAGAGGTCAGCTCAGGAAATGGTTATCCCACTTTTTGCTGGCGAATCCTGCTTATTAGAGTCATGGTTTAGTAAGGTTGAAGCGAAAACCATCGCGCATTTTTCCAAGCCTACTGATGCCGAATACTTGACAATTGCCAGGTCAGCTGTTGACACCACCAAAGGTGATTCACGCTTTGTAGTTGATGAGGAAAGCCATTGTTAGCCTCCAGTCATGGTCAGAATTTAAGGATCTATTTCGCCGGCGCTTTGTTAACAAAGGAGACCTTGACCCGTATAGATTAGTCAAGAAAATTGCCAATGCCACCATGCAGCCTGGTGATTTAATGCGTTTAATGCATTTAATGCGTTTACTAGCCGTCTAGATCAGTATCTGTATGCCTTAGTGACTGCTATGATTAGTTCGTCATGGGTAGATAAAGACAATACACTGACACCAGAGGCTTTGGTCAAAATGATAGCATTTGGGACTTTAATGCATTTTGCCCCAGAGCACACTAAACCTATCCTTGAACAACAACAATTTGGAGTTAAACATGAAATTGGCAAAGTGTTTGAGCCCATTAACAGTGCAGCAGATAAACTGGCTCCCCGAAGTGCTCAAATGCTGCCACCCTCTGATACTGTGAATGTAGTAACAAGCTCTCAGCGTCCTCCCACAAACACTCAAAACTCTTGGTCACAGAATCGTACCCATGGTCATAGCCCGCAGTCAAATTCTCCTCCTCATAAGTTGCCGAGACGCCATAGTCCACAACCATCCACTCCCTCATGTTGGCATTGTGGTAAGACTAACCACCTCGCAAGGGACTGTTGGTCCGCTCCTAGATCATCACCCCCTAGACGATTCTCTCGTTCCCCTTGTCAATCTAATCATTCTAGGCTCCCATATTGCAAGTACCATAAACAAATTAGTCACCACACTGCTGATTGTAGAGCTAGGCAAAGAACATCCCCACCTCGTAACTCCCACGGTCAGTCTTGGCGAGGCGCACAGTGTCCAAGACATTATCAAAACTCGCGTAATTACAACTCCCAGTCCAGCTATGATACAACGTCAAATTATAATACTCAGTCACAGAATGCTGGAGCTCAGAATGTTCACTCCATGTCTTTGGGAAACCCCCAAAGCCATCTGCTAACCAATTCAAGTTAGTCAGTTCTAGTGCCCTCCCTTTGTACTCAGTAGCTACCCAAAATAGTTTTGGACACTTGACAGAGGAGGACACTGACTCTAGCCCAGTTGTAGATGTTGACGGCACCACAGTGAATTTGACCCATACGAGACGCAGATATCCTAGGCAACATACTTCACAAGTAGTAACTTGTCCAGTTTCAAGTGATGGCCCTCTTGTCTCAGCCATTGTACAGGTAGAGTTTTAAAAGTTTTTCTTGCCTTGGGTGCAAAAATTAATATTGTCAAGCTCTCAGCTCTTAGAGATATTGCAAGTAAGCACCCTGCTCCAGTAAGAAAGTCACCCAATACCTTTTCTAAGTGGTGTTTCAGGAAATACAGTCAAAGTTCAGGGGGAAATTGAACTCCCACTCAAGTTAGATGATGTCACATTGTCTATAACATGTTTAGTTGTTGACTATATCCATTTTCTTGGTGACATTCTCCTAGGTTTATACACCATGATTGATGAAAATATTGCATTGTTTCTCCATCATTTTAACATTAGTATCAAAGACCACGTCATACCCTTGTGTAGCATGTATCAACAGGGCCATGAGTTCAACCTTCAATCAGACTACCTTAATTTTGTCGACACCCGAATTGCTAGTATAAGTTTGTCAAATCCTTATCGCAGTAGCATACCCAAGAAAATGGACACTCGATTGAAGCATCGTAGTTGTGCAGTTGTTAAGGAGAGTGAGTATCGGGACTTTCTGGAAGGGGACGCCCTAACAGATTCTCATTGTCTTGCTTGCCTAGCAGCTTCCATCTCTGAAGTCAGTGGTTCAACAGCTACTGACATTGTGCTGCACTCTCATTCTCTCACCAGAGTAAGACTTAAGGTTCAGGGAGTGCCTGAATTATCGGATGTCATTGCAGAAAGTGAAACGTGTAAAGTGAATGGTACGTTTGTTGAACCCTCCTGGCACACAGTGCAGGATGGTACCGTTACATTTCGAATTGCAAACACTAGTAATGCCGACATCCATCTCCAGTCTGGTACCCATGTTGTAGATTTTGCCCATTACTCGTTACCGGTGCGAGTCATGGACGATCTCTCCATGGAACATACTATTTGTACTCTCACACCTGGAGAACAGGGATCTCAGCCAGAGGTGCAAGTGCAACACCTCAGTCTAACAGATTTCCCTGACTCTGTGGTTCAGCTTTTGGAAATTTTGAACAGGAATAGAGCCATTGTTGCTCTACCAGGAGAAAAGTTAGGTCTCACTCCTCTTATTACGCATAAAATTCCCCTTGAACAAGGAACGATGCCTATTTATGTACCAGCTTACCGTCTACCTCATTCTCAGAGAGCAGAAGCCGATATACTCATAGAGGAAATGTTACAGATTGATGTAACTGAGTTGAGTAATTCGCCATGGAATGCTTCATTGATTCTTGTACCAAAGCGAGATGGGACTTGGAGACCTGTAATCGATTATCGGAATCTTAACAGAGTAACTATACCTGATCGTTTCCCACTTCCAGTCCTAAATGATTTGTTGCAAAGTATAGGTCGAAACAAATTATTCTCAACATTAGATTTGTTGCAGGGATTCTGGCAAATCCCCCTTGATGAGGAAGGTAAAAAGTTGACAGCCTTTAGTTGTCACCTCAATGGTCATTTTCACTTCAAAAGACTGCCATTTGGTTTGTGGAGTAGACCATTAACCTTTTCACGGCTCATGACAAATCTATTTCGTAGACTGATAAGATCTCTTTAGTTTACCTTAATGATCTCATAACCATGTTGCAAGATGTTCAGACTCATCTTCAGAATCTTGAGAAAGTACTTGCAAAGCTCGCAGAAGCTAATTTAAAAATCAAACTTGCGAAGTGTTCATTTTCAAAGGAGAACATTAATTTCCTAGGTGATACAGTTACACCTTCAGGTATTACATTGAATGAATCAAAAGTTATTGCTGCACGTGATTTTCCAACGCGTCATACCGCAGAAGCTGTAAGACAGTTCACAGATCTTGTAGGATTTTATCGTTCATTTACTGCTGGATTCTCTATTACTGCCACTCCACTTTACAAGTTGCAAAGAAAAGATGAACCCTTCGTTTGGGAAGAAGCCCAGGAACAGTCATTCAAAAAACTCAAGGCAGCCTTGATCTCGTCACCTGTCTTTAGGTACCCAGATTTTTCTAAACCTTTTATGTTGGTTACAGATGTTAGCGACTTAGGCTTAGGTGCTGCATTACTTCAAGCAGAAGGTCACAGAGATCATGCAAATAGCTTATGCAAGCCGTACATTATTCAAAGAAGAGAAAAATTATAGTGCAACAAAACGTGAAGCTTTAGCAGTTGTATAGGCTCTTAAACATTTTATGAATTCGATTTATAATTACCCAGTTTATGTTCTTGCAAATCACCAACCATTAATTCCTTTGTTCAAGAATAATAATCCTGTAGGAAAGTTTGCTAGATATTTGCTCACAATTCAAGAGTTCAATCCCACATTTGGTTATATTCCAGGAAAGCAAAATGTTGTAGCCGATACATTTTCTTGACACGTAGCTGCGATTCAGTTAAATTACCCAGCGTTAGATGCCACAGTAGTCGAGACGGAACAGAGACAAGACACCATATGGGGTCCCGTCATTAAATTTTTGACTAAGCAAGATACTCGCCCAATTCACAAACCTCCAGTATCATTGAAAGAGTTAGTTATGTTAGACAATTTACTGTGTAGAGTAGTAAAACTAGGAACAGCCCCGAGGAAATGTGTCGTCCCAGCTGTCATGGTACCAACTGTGTTGAAAATTATCTATAATGCTCCCGCAAGTACACATCCAGGAAAGGATAGTACACTCTAGCAAGGTCGATTAAAGTATTTTTGGCCAAAAATGGCTAAGGAGATTGCTCATAATGTTGACAGATGTTTAACCTGCTTACAGCACAAGGGTCATGTAGCAGGTCCTAATCCAATTCAGGTGTTCCCAGCAACTAAAGCTCCTTGGGAACGACTATCAATGGATTTGTTGACAAATTTTGCTGAAACAGAAAAAGGGAACAAACACTTGCTTGTAATGGTTAATAATTTTTCAAGGCATTGCGAACTAGTTCCTATCCCGAACAAAACAGCAGAAACTATAGCCAGTGCATTCCATGACCAAATAATTTGTAGATATAGTATGCCTAAAGTAATCCTTTCAGATAATGGTCCAGAATTCAGTAAAAGTATTTTAACTAGCTTGTGCAATATATATAACATTAAAAAATGTAGCATTATGCCATATCACCCCAGCAAGTAATGGATTAGCAGAGCATACTAACAGGAAAGTGTTAGATGCCTTGAGAGTCATGTTGAATTTTGATAACAGCAATTGGGATGAGTTCATACCCTTAATTCAGTGTGCCATAAATTCTTCGATTAATGTTTCTACAGGTGACACACTTCACACTATTCTTTATGGTACAGATAAGATCATCCCTAATGAATTGACTAATGTACCCCCTACTCCTTTGTATAACGTAGATGATTTTGTTTGAGTAAAGCGCAGACAAATGCAACTAGTTTTCAAGAAAATACAAGAACAACTGTCCAATGCTACAGCCGCGTTCACTCGAGCAAGGAATGCACGAGCTAAACCCAGTAAGATAACTATCAGTTCTGTAGTAATGATACTTAACCAACACAGGTCTGGCCCTATGAACAAGTTAACTAAGAAATTTTTGGGTCCAAATAAGGTAATCGAGCTAATTCAGGGTAACAAGTAAGGACTTAAAAAAAATGTTAACTGGAGAGTATATAAATGAAAGTTCAGAACACATGAAGTTAGCTAAAATGACTGTTGACGAGACTGATGAGGAAGATGACAATGAACTTACCCAGACAGATTCATCTATTGAAACACTACCTACTGTGATTGACAGACCACTTGATGTACAGCCACCCCATACTAGCACCTATAATCTTAGATCAAGACCTTTCGTTTCAACCATGCACTCACCATATGTCCATCCAACCACTTGGGCTGGACGGTAGAGCGACGGTCTCGCTTCATGCTGGTTGGCGTTCAATCCCCGAGCATTCAAGTGGTTGGGCACCATTCCTTCCCATCCCATCCCATCCCTAATCCTTATCCTGACCCCTTCCCAGTGCTATATAGTCGTAATGGCTTGGCGCTTTCCCCCCCCCCCCCTGATAGTTCCTTCCTTCCTTCCTTCCTTCACCATATGTCCATTGACTAGATGTCAACGAGTTTACCTCTCAAGATGATAGTTTGTCACATGCAGTTTCATCTGTTCCTGACCTTCAGTCAGAGCCAGAGTTGTATAGTGCTCTGGACGATCTAGGTGTAGATATCCACAGAATTTATAATTAAGTGCATTCTGCAGATATTCTGTTTTTGTTTGGCAAAATTCACTTCACAGTATTTCTACACCATGTGTCTTATTATTAACATTATATATATATATATATATATATATATATATATATATATATATATATATATATATATGTATATATATATATGTATATATGTATATATATATATATATATATATATATATTCATATATATATATATATTCATATATATATATATATATTCATATATATATATATTCATATATATATATATATATATATATATATATATATATATATATATATATATATATATATATATATATATATATATATATATATATATTATATATATGCATAACAAAGAAGTTTTTTCAACTTTATTTTGTGTCATAAATCAGGTGCCACTGTTAAGTGTACTGTGCCATTTGTGTTTTACACTGCATGTCATCAAAAGTTCCATTAATGTTCTAGCAACTACACTGAGACCAGTGATGTCTGACTGCTATCACTAAGATGTTAGCCTTCTCCATCCAGGCCTTGTATACAGCTTGTAAATATATTGTACATTAACAATATTTTTCCTCCATTATCTAATCTTAAAATTCATTTATGGTTGTTAGGTCAGGACTTTTCTTCCATTAAAGCAGATAATTGTCTTTAATTGTTGTTGTTTTCCCAAGCACATGCCAATAACACATGTTAATAATTTTGTTTTAGGCAATACCTTGAGTTGTATTGTTCTTATCTGATACTTAGACATATATGTTCTTAATGATCTTGTTTTATTAAAGCATTGTTACCATGATTTTTCACCTATTATGTTCAATTTTTGTGTGTGTGTGTGCACATGCTGAGAGGTGTTAGTATTCTGCACACCTGATCTTCTTTTAATGTTTATTATGCAATTTCCCATGTAACCCATTATTGAATGCCACCGAGGTCCTTTCAGCATCATTGTAACTATCTAGCTAGCCAGAGCTTGCCGACAAGGGACATCGACTTGGTAACATGTCTGAGCGGTGTTAGTACTCAAATTGTATGATGGTTGGGACATACAAAATCACAGGCGAGTAGGCTTCTGACGTTATTCCACACAGAGCCGGCACTTGCCGCTCTCCTAGGAGGCCTCAGTGTTCTCCCCAGACCACAGTAGGTAGGACCTTGGCAGGCCAGATATACAACTCGTTACCTTACTCAACAAACTGCTGAAGTGATCTACTGTGTATTCTCTACAATCCAGCAACAACCATACAACCAAAAAGGTAACGAATACAAACAGAAATAAAGGTAGAGCAAAAGGCAAAAATGGAGGAGTGTGAAGTAGGTTCAGCAGAAGATAAAATGCCAGATTTAGAAAAAGAAAATGATGGGGTTTGTAACAATACTGGCGGAGCAAAAGCCGCTCACCCCCCCCCCCCCCCCCACACACACACAGAGAAGTGATAATAATAATCCAGAAAAGCTTAAAGAAATTTCAAAGGAAGAAACTGCAGCAGAAAATAATATTCAAATGGAAAAGAATGAAGAGGCAAATGACACTACATCAGAAAATGTAAAAAACAAAGAAGATGCCAAGAAAATGAAGAACTTAATGAAAACGAGAAGGCAAATGTGGAAACAAATTAAAACTGCAAGGAAAATGTGGAAAGGAATGAAAACAAGAAAGGAAACACAAAATAAAGACCGGTAATGAAGAAACAGAAAATGATGTAAGTGATGCACATAAAGAAATGTCTCTCAAAGTTGAAACAGCAGCAACAGTTGGCAAGAAAAAAGGTCCAAAGGAGAAGAATACAGTTACACGTAACAAAGGTTCCAAGAGACAGTCCACTGGCGATGCAAGTGAGGGTGATAACAATAACAAACTCTGCTTTCAGACAACATACAGCTCTCCTGTTTAAACCCCTAAACATGCTAAACATAAATTCACTCCACACATTTTCTTGTGTCAATTACATTTAAAAAAAAAAACCTTTTCTTAAGTGCAAACCCTGTCCTGAAACTCTCCCTGGACAGATGTAATAGAACACATAATCACCACACCAGACATAAATATCTCTTTGATATCCCCAGAGTTAAACTTAATATGCGTAAACACTCTATGCAAATAGAGAGACCTAGTCTATGGAACTCACTCTCTAACAAATTGAAAAACTTTCAAACTTTTGCCTTATTCAAAAATAAAACCAAAAAGTACCTAATTTCATCTTCATAGTTTCCTACCTCGTGCTTGAAACTTGCACTGTATCTAGTGCTGCCCAATTCCTCAATATATGTACCTATGCCGGACAACTTTACCATTGTAAATATTGCTACTTTCTTGTATCATTTTATTCACATAGTTTGCTACATTATATCTTACAATAATCCTCAAATTATGTACCTGTGGATTACCCTTAAATTTATTTTAATGTACCTACCTTTTTTTGTCAAATTTCTTATACAATGTTATTTTTTGTACTTTCTTACAATGTATTTGTGTACTTTCTTACAATGTATTTGTGTACTTTCTTACAATGTATTTGTGTACTTGTATATGAGTGGGATTGGGATTTGAACATGTATATGAGTGGGATTGGGTGGTTATAAATAGGAGCTGCCTCGTATGGGCCAATAGGCCCTCTGCAGTTACCTTTGTTCTTATGTTCTTATGTTCTTACTTTCTTACAATGTATTTGTGTACTTTCTTACAATGTATTTGTGTACTTTCTTACAATGTATTTGTGTACTTTCTTACAATGTATTTGTGTACTTTCTTACAATGTATTTGTGTACTTTCTTACAATGTATTTGTGTACTTTCTTACAATGTATTTGTGTACTTTCTTACAATGTATTTGTGTACTTTCTTACAATGTATTTGTGTACTTTCTTACAATGTATTTGTGTACTTTCTTACAATGTATTGTGTACTTTCTTACAATGTATTTGTGTACTTTCTTACAATGTATTTGTGTACTTTCTTACAATGTATTTGTGTACTTTCTTACAATGTATTTGTGTACTTTCTTACAATGCACCTGTAACTTTTATTTTTAATTTTGCTAGAAATTACCTTTTTAAAATAAGTTAGATTAAGGATATGCCCGAAAACGCTATGCGTGCTAGTGGCTTTACAAGAATGCAAAAAAAAAAACTTCAGGTCTCTGTACTCTCATGAACCCAATGTACTTTCTTGAATATAAATAAATAAATAAATAAATAATAAATCTTAGAATCATGGCCACGAGCACACACTGCACATCGGTGGGTCCTGGAGGCGCAGCTCAACGCAGTGTGTCCCCCAACGCTGACATCTCTAGCACATCCTGCGTGGAGGCATATAGCGAGCCACGCTGTAGGTTCTGCCCAACGCCCTGGGCACGGAGTGTCACTTGGGAATTACCTAAGTGTAGTTACAGGATGAGAGCTACGCTCGTGGTGTCCCGTCTCCCCAGCACTTTTTGTCATACAGCATCCGTTGATGCTGTCCAGCTTGCGACATGAGGTTATTCCTAATGCGGTGTGGCTTTTCCACATCGTCGGACCGGAAACACTCAGGGTCAATGCACTTGTTATCAGCAAAGAAAACGATTTTCACCTTCACTGAATCATCACAAGGTACTGGCAACATTTTTATCCCAGCAAATTCAAATTCAAATTCATTTTTTTATTCAGGAAAAGTACATACATAGATGCTTTACAAACATAATGTTGGATTTATAGATAGAGCTAGTACATACAATACCTAAAGTCACTAATACGAATAGCGTTTCGGGCAAGGTGTGGGGAAGAGCATTGTTTAAAATAGCAAGACATGGGTTGACATTTCCATATTCCTTTGTTAACATGTCGTTAATGCATCATTATTTTGACAAAGACATGATTGTCTTCATCTTGTTTACCTTCATGTGTTTAGTGTGATGGGCTTTTGAGGCTGCAGAAAACCATTGAAATCTGTCAGCAAAGAACAGTGCCAGCAGGGAAAAACACTCGGGTTAGTTGAATTCTTTCTCTCTGTAGTCGCCTTTTTTCCTTCTTACTCACCAGCTCTTGGAATACAGCCCAATTTCTTCTTAGCTCTCTCCTGCCTGGAGAGAGACTTGTGTATCAGCAGCAGGTGAGTCAGGAACAATCTGGGCTGCTGAATGCACATCTGGCAGCAGCGGCGACTCACCTGGGACAAGGGCGGTTTCCATAATTTTGTTAATCTTGTTATTTATGCAGATCATTAATATTATTACAGTGATAACAAGAAAGCATGTTCGTCGATGAAACTGCTCGCTGGGTAGAGAGCTGGCACCAGGTCTCGGGAGGGCATCAACCTCTTTTTCTGCTTTAATTAGAATCAAGTACACCAGCACAGTTGCTTATGGGTCACCTTCGCTGCAACATTTACACTTAAGGCCAACACACCTCCCTCAAACGTCAACAACACTGCACACACACGAACGAGTGTAGAGTTGGAGTCAGGTTAAAGCATGACACGACCTATATACACTGAACTGAGGCTGATTGTTTCAAATCCACCAACGTCGCCGGATGAAGAACAAGGCAATCACGGCTCTGTAGACAGTAAGGCACAAGAGCTATTTTCGTGCGCCCGATACACGTGTGGTATAAGCCCAATGGCGAGTGAGGAGGGGAGGCCTGAGGGTTGTCCCCTCACCACCACCTTCCCAACACGCTGCATGGTCCACCTTGCTCTCCATCAAGGGCACTTCCTATTTACCAGTGCAGGTGATGACCATACCTCAGACTCACCTATTCTGTATGTGTGACCCAGGTCATGTATATCACTGCTAGGTTGTATAACGCCTTAGCGCCGACTGAGCCCATTTTGTAGTAAATGCATGAGGAAAGTAGGCTTGGTGCGACCGTTCTCTCCCGAGGCACAGAGAGGACTGCACTATATTCCCCCTTGGAAAGATGTGCAGCTCTCTATATCAAATGATTATACACCCATCACTGTACAACAAATCTATAATACTGAAACTATGAGATGTATAACACTAGAAGCTATTGACAGTCATCTTCAAAATCTCAAACCATCTGAATCTTATGCCTTTACTGATGGTACTGTGCAATTAGGCACTGGTAGAACAGGTTGTGCATGTGCAGTATATAAAGGGAATGAAATGATCATGTCTAGTACACACAAAGATTGAACAACTGGGCAAGCACGACACAGACTGAGCTATTGGGTATTTATCTAGCCACTGAGTACCTTAAGCTCAATGGTGGTGGAGTAAAATTTTGTTACTCTAAAAGTGCTCTGCAGTCCTTAAATAACCCATCACAATTTATGTCTGAAGTAGCTTGTAATATTAAATGGAATGTAATTTTTGCCAATGATAATAACTATTGTATAACATTCGTGTGGCTCCCATCCCATGTTGGAATTGGAAAACATGACTTTGTAGATCGATTGGCCAATGAGGCTTGCAGGAAAGGAAACACTGATTATTATTTTGGCCTATCTAATGCAATTATTATAAACATACAAATTGAAGAAATTACTTCAGATTTAGAAGAACTAGAAAATGCCCAGAGACCTGAAGGCTGCAGTATTAAAAGCTATGATAACTTTTGTAATAATAAGTATTTATATGGTCAGCATAGTTACCGGACCAGGCAATGTGCTGTAGTCATTGCGCGAATTCGCCTTGGCTATAAATACATCTGGCAGGTTAGTGAGGCTGAGCCACTACCACTATTCAGCTTGTAAATTAACTCTGTGACAAACCTTTAATTCATTCACTAGAACATGATATTGTTGAATGTGAAACCGTAAAAGATTTTAGACTTTCTGACCTATTGTACCACCAACTGTGTAATTATTTAATTGAATCTGGTGTACTGGACGACATCCTAACAATTTATCCAACATTTGCTTGTCCATTTTATAGAATGAAGAACAATTTTATTTATATTATTTTTAAGCTGCATCACTTATGAACCCGTCCCTGCCCTCGTGTGGCAGTGCACAATAGAAATTTGTATTTACATATTCGTACATTGAAACGTGTATACAGTCTAATGTAGTTGATTGTAACCATGATATATATGTGCTTCAGCCTACAGTTTAGACCTATTATCTTCTGTATGATTCTCTGATTGAGTTCCTCAGATTAGGCAAAATTGTAATTAATTTTTGTCAATAAAGATGTTAATAATAATAATAATAAGGTGGGTATGTGATGCCTGTGATATGGTGACAGGTTGGTGCCCGCCATGGGGTATGTGACGTGGGGGTGTAGCAGTGTGTTGCGTCACTTAGCCTCGGGGCCGGTATGGAACAGGACCTACGACGCCATGTTCGGCCGACCCTGCTCTCGCACTGCCTGGACCAACATGCTTCTCCTTAACAACTTCAATGATGCTGATCATATGGTGAGCTTAGATTCATTTGCATTTACGTTGTAAATGAACGCAGCCAGTTTTCATAAACAAAGGTCAAAGTACATTCCATCCACCCGCTAAACCCCCTGTTTATGCAACCCGTCCTCGACTCAAGTCCATTACATCCAACGCTCGACCCCACAGACGTATTCATAAATTTTTATATGCTGTTCATTCAAAACGGGAATTTTCTCAAATATTAATTACTATTATAATATACTGTATTATCATATTGTGCATATATTGACATAGGTTAGGTTAGGTTAGGTTTGGTGTTTAGGTTCTGTTCACGATTATTTGTATTTGTACTACGTGGGTGAAGCATTTACAGCGTTCTGGTTCGAAGAAAATTCGTTAGTGAAGCACTTGTTCCGGAAGTGTTCGAACGAAATCAGTTGTAAGTCGTGTGTAAACCGTTTTTCATTCATAAACCAGCCCGTCCTCCAAATAAAGATCCAAAAGTGATTCCATGCACGCGCCAAACCCCCTGTTTATGAATGAAAAGCGGTTTACACACGACTCACAACTGCTGACGTTCGAACATATCCGGAACAAGTGCTTCACTGACGAATTTTGTTCGAACCACAACACAATAAATGCTTCACCCACGTACTACAAATACAAATAATCGCCAGCAGAACCTAAACACCTACCTAACCTATGCCTATTTATACACAATATGCTAATATATTATAATATTAATTTATACTTGAGAAATTCCCGTTTTGAATGAACAGCATGTTAAATTTATGAATGCGTCTGTGGGGTTGACCGCTGAATGTAATGGACTTGAGTCGAGGATGGACGGGTTGCATAAACAGGCGGTTTGGCGGGTGCATGGAATCCCTTTTGGGTCTTTGGAGGATGGGCTGGGACTGCAGCCCGTCCTCCAAACAAAGACCCAAAGGATTCCATGCACCCGCCAAACCCCCTGTTTATGAATGAAAAGCGGTTTACACACGACTCACAACTGCTGACGTTCGAACATATCCGGAACAAGTGCTTCACTGACGAATTTTGTTCGAATCACAACG
>WNGS01165339.1:14140487-14159345 GCA_020271785.1 Procambarus virginalis
TTCCCTCATTAGAGCAATGGACGATGAGGGAATTCACTTGAAATTCACTTGAACCTGAAATATTACCTTACTGACAGGCTCCAGTATGTTTCTGTGAATAATTCAATTTCTCCCACCCTACCCATCAAATTGGAGTTCCTCACGGCAGCATACTTGGCCCTCTCCTCTTTCTCATTTACATTAATGACCTTCCAAATGCCTCCCAACACCTCAAATCAATTCTATTTGCTGACGACATAACTTTCATTTTCTCCAGTCCTGACCCCCTTGCTCTAAATGTCACAGTGAATACTGAGCTAAATAAAAGCCATCTTGGCTAACTGCCAACAAAACTCACCCTCAACATTGACAAAACTTTCTATATTGTGTTTGGCAATAAATCCTCATATCAAATAAATCTCAGGATAAATAATACTCAAATTGTAACAAAGTAGATGGCAAATTCCTGGCGTTCTCATTGACCACAAGCTGAATCCAGGGACACATTCTAATTATCAAAAAAAGTTCAAAAACTGTTGGCATTCTTTCTAAGATCAGATATATGTACTCGCCATGCCGGGTGACACTATATTACCTCTCTCATTATCCTTATTCAACTATGGTATTTGTGCTTGGGGTTCTACTATCCAAAATCATTACGTCTTCTATTACTCAACACAAAGCTGCTGTTAGGACAATGTTTAACTATGGCCCCAGACATCATCAGTACCCTACTCAAATCTTGATATGTTAGTATTAAAGTCACTGCACCATCCTCTCATGTGTAATTATATATATATATATATATATACTAGTATATATATATAATATATATATATATATATATATTTTATATAATATATAAAGGTTACAAAACATACAAGACAAATGCCTAAAGGTTATGGATCTCTTGAAGCTCCTCCGCTTCCGGACAGGAACCGAGGACGCAGCAAGCATTTCCCCTCTGGATCGCCACACTGAGGCGCTGAAACAAAAAACTGCAAGCCCTTGGGTCTCTGGTGACGTCGATGAGCTTGGAACCCAATTCCTTGAGAAATCCCAAGGCACTCTTGCCCCAGGGGCCATGCGTCTCAGACGCTATGGGAACAAAGAGGTATTGGCCTGCCAGTCGCCTGTATTTGAGAGATTTTGCTGTTTCCCTGTGGTTGGCCGCCCCACCTGCTTGATCAGCTCCGAAGTGTACATAGGTGTCAGCCAGGGTGGATACACATGTGTAGTCCCACACCAACTGTCTACCCTCCTTCCATGAGTATATGGTGATGCCATCAGGGCGAAGTGCGGGGAAATCCGGGTTCTGGACCCCTAGGATGCGAGGTTCTCTCTCCGCTGGGCACTTAGCTGAGACGAGGCTTCTCTTGATGATGTCATTGACCTCGTTGTGTCTTGCATGCCAGCCCTTTGTGCTTCCGCAATGCAACCCATGCAGTCCGTATTGGTCTGCTTCCACCCTGTTGCAAATACACTTGTATTCAGTGTGAATTGGGGCACCAAGGCGGAGGGCCACTGCTACACGAAGGGATTCTGGATCTAGGCGCGTGCCCATTGCTGACATGGGTACTGCCAGGAGGAAGTCTCCTGCATGGGGGGCACGCACTGCTCTGAGGCGGGCTTTCTCCTTGTCTGATGTTGCGGCGCTGAGCATGGCATCAGCTACTTTTTCCACTAGAGGGTGGTCCCAGCCGGACTGTTTGTGTTGTTTTGTTGGCTCTATAATGGTTGCTGGGGCTGCCAGAACATCCCACTGATTTGAACATTCAGTGAAAGCAGGATCGTGTATTCCTGCTGAATCTCTCAAGGTTGCAGGTAAGATATCTCTGACGAGGTCGTGCGATGCATGGGAGGAGGAAAGGAAGGCTGGTAGAGCAATTTGGGAGGCTGTGCGGACACCAAGGCCGCCAAGTCTTACAGGAAGGGTTGCTTGCTCCCACTGAGAGTCGTCCAATGGCAGGTTCAGGACTTTCACCAGCATGGACCTCAGAAGGGTGTCATACACATTTAACTTAGGGCTGCTGTAGGATGGAGAACATCTCAGAAAGTAGGTCAACTTAGGGAGAGACAGGCATCTTGTGAGGAGAAAGAGAGCATCATGGGCATCAATCTTGTCAATCCTGTCCAGCATTCTCTTTAGATCAGTGATTTTTGCAGCCAGGACCTCCTCGATTGCTCGTGGGCCAATGGGGGCACCCAGGAGAGTGCAGTCCGGTGGCTCGACAATGAGAATGTCTGGAAGAACATTTTGTATTTGCCCAGTGATGTCTGGGTTGCGGGAGATTATTTCACACTTGGATGCATTGAGAATGAGGCCTAAGGCTGCTCCCTGCTCCTGGATTTTCCTTATATCCTCCAAAATGGTTTCTGGGGTTCCAGCGAGAGTGCCATCATCCAGGTACCAGATGTTTAGCTCGCTTGTCAGACTATCAGTGACCTCTTTGATAGCTAGGCAGAAAAGGAGGGGTGCTAAGGGGTCACCTTGTTGGACACCTTCACAGGAGTTTATTTCATGCTCCCCAAAAAGGAGCTTAGAGTCCCCACTGTAGCACGATCGGATGAACGGGTAAAGGGGACGGAAATGGTTGTGTACAGCCCTGAGGACAGCGTCTCGTCTGACTTGATTGAAAGCATTTTTGAAGTCAAGCTTTACTAGTGCCTTCTGGTCCGGGAGATCAGCAATGTAAGCCCGCGCTGCATGTGCTGCAGCTTCACAACCTAGGGGAATCCCAAACCCGAGCTGATGAGGTTTCAGCAAGGTGGCTGCTTCCTGGCTGATAGATCTCACTGCAGCCTTAGCTACGAGGCGTCGGAGGGTGTTGCCAACGGCAATGGGCCTGATACCCCTATCCTTCTTCTTTAGAGCACAGAGTGCTGCTCCATAAAAGACAGGCCTGATATCCTCAGGGATGCCGCCAGCCAAACACATGTTGGAGAATCTGGTAAGCTCCACTAGAAGGTCCTTTGCAGCATCTCCAAGCACCGGGTTCAGCATTTGTTTGATGTGCTGGGGTCTTAGACCTGTAAAGCCCCCTGCTGAACCTGTTGGGAAAGACATGGCTGCTTTGTACACCTCAGATTCTCGAACAGTCAAGGGTTCTATGCCAGCATTGTTTTCCTGGGGATCCCTGCTGCTGTCGGGGGCTCTGCGTGGGTGTTTGTCTTGAAGAGCCTCTGCTGTCGTGGCGTTCCTGGGGGCAATAGTGTCATCGCTGGTCATGATTCTGATGGCACCTGTGGTATTGCCCTCTTCTATTTTCCTGGTGATCTGTGCTCTCATTTTGTGGTTCTCAGATGAGTTATTGTTGGTCGTCCTGCGGCTGGTGTTCTTGGCACGAGGGGGAGGCGGACCAGGTTGTCTGCTCTGGGGAATTCATTAAGTGCCCTGATTACAGAGGTTGCTAATGACTTGTCTCTCCTGGGCGGTAATGCTAGGTATGCATTCCCAAATAGAAGGAGATTGTGCCACGATGCAGAGATTCTGGGAGCATTGTTGACCTTTGTCAGCAGACTGGTGAGTTTGGCTGCTGCTTGGTGACGGGCAGCCTTGGGGATGTGGGGCAAGGTCCTGGTGGACGTCGCTTTGACTGCTTCAAGCAGATTATTTGCTGAAATGAAGTTGAGGGAGGTATTGTTCCTCGCTCCTGCAGCAGGTTGTCCATCGTCGCTGCCCCGGGGCAGGCGCCTAGACCCTAGACAACCACCTGAATTGACAGTATGATAGCGGACAGTTCCATTTGAATTGAGACGATACCGTTTGTCACACACTTGACAGTTTCCTCTTGGGTGGTCATCTTCTTGGCTGGAAAGAGGCTGTGTGTCAGGTGCGACATGTGCCATGCCTAGATGTGATGACGCCTGGCTGCCCACTGAGTGCACCCTCTCCTTCCCAGGCGGAGAGTAACACGGCAAGCATTATACTCTCCTGGGGCAGTTGGGCATGGCCTGGGCACCGTGTGTGGGTAGGCTGTGTGTTGATGGGCGGCTGGCTGGGTCGGGCGCAGGTAGATGGGAGAGGGAAGATGGCGGGCGGGGGTGGTGGAGGGGGGCACGCGAGGGAGGCCGCCGTCACACTTGTTACACACTATCAATACTCGGGGAAATCACTAGTGCACTTTGTTTTTAACACTACACTCACCGATTTGCTTATGAACGCACTAAATAAATAATATATATATATATATATATATATATATATATATAATATATATATATAGATATATATATATATATATATATATATATATATATATATATATATGTATACTATATATATATATATATATATATATATATATATATATATATATATATATATATATATATATATATATATATAAAACGCTGAACTGTAATGTCAATCCTGACCTTAAAAGCTTCATTGAAGGTTGTAACAGAACCCATGAGCACCACACCAGAAACAAATACCTTTTGATATTCCAAGAGTACGACTTAGTCAAACTAGAAATGCTCTACAAATCAAGGGACCTCGAATGTGGAATGATCTTCCAATTATGTTGAAGACTGTACCTCTCTCAACCAGTTTAAGATAAAAACTAAGCACTACCTAATTAATTCCCTGTAACCTACCTTACCTCTATAATGTCAACCCATGTCTGTTATTTTTTAAACAATGCTGTTTGTCGACCAAATTGTATTTTTTGCTGTTATTCTGCCATGTTTCCCCCTTTTTTATTTTGATATTTTCTCAACACATTTTATACTTTAATCTCAATTAGTATTAAGTTTTAGTCTTTAGTGTTTTCCTGCCCGAAATACTTTGCGTAATAGTGGCTTTGGGCATTGTATGTACTAGCTCTATCTATAAATTCATCAATATTTGTATCACACCCTGTATGTATGTACTTTACCTGAATGAACATTTGAATTTGAATTTGAACACCAAGTGAATTCCCTTGGTGACGTTAATTACCCTAATTAACTCTCACTGAATCCTTAAATTGCCGATTAAAGATTACACCAAGACCTTGTTGTGCAGACAAGCAACACAAACACAGTACACACCTTACAGTGAATAAATTTGTATCCATTGCCCAAAAGCACACAACACACTTTGCAATAAATTACACTGGAAAATAAAGTAATACACAGCACTAAGAAACACGCCCAGAAATTACAGATTAATTACAGATTTACCTCTGATGGGTGACTGGTTGTAAGACTAAACGTAAGGACCCAAGCAACCCACCCAACCTATTGAGGCCGCTGTATATGAGACGTCAGTAGTGGAGTGCTTTAATGTTAACTAATATGGACTGGTTTATTCCTCTAACACATGGACCACTTCTTGGTCCTCTTGGTCCACTTGACTTACGTTATGGACAGCTCTAGAAACATTGACAAAATTCTTTGCATTTTTACTATATAGAATGTTTTATTGTTTGTAATGTTGAGGTTTGTGTTCAGAACCCAAGAAAAAGGTCAAACCGTGTAAGAAAAGCAAAGTGTATTATTCTTTTTTTAATAATGCTGAATTTTGTTTTCCTAAGATTATGGAAGTGGCTTTGAGTAATAGAGAAGCAGTTTAATAAACAGGTAAAATGCTATATTTTTATGAACGAAGTTAATTGTCTTGGGGTTAATAAAAAACTGTTTTAAAAATTCGGCATATTTTGTTTTTCAATAATGGTAAATTTAGTTTAAGGCATAACCAAAGAATTGTAAAAACAGTCGTATTTACCATTATTAAAAAATTATTGGAAACTTTATTTTTTCCTGCCTCTTTTCACTTAACAGTAAACGATGTTCCCAGGAGTTAGGCAACTGTTGTGGGCTCCATCATGTGTGAAGGTCAGTAATTGGCCCATGAGGGACCTCTAGAGGCCTAAGAGCAAACTTCCTGTCTCCGACAACCGGAATTAATAATACGTTTGCTTCGTAGGGAGAAGGACACTGAGGGAGGGAGTGATGGTGGAGGCGGGTCATGGGGGGCTGTGAGGTCCCTGGCAGGCAGGTGGGAGCACACCTACGGCACCTGTGTCCCAGACACCTGCACCTCGCTCTTCCTTCGTGTGAGTCACCTTTACATACTTACCCACTGACGGGTCTGACATTCTAGTCAATTGATACACCACGTAATCGCTCCTGACATCTTGCAAGATCAATAGAGTTTGTGTGTATATGGCTTCCCGTGTGTTACAAAGGCTAGATTATTTCTCTCTGCAGTGAGCTGTGGGTTAAGTGTAACCGTGTGGCTTCTCCCGCAGGAGTCGCTGCAGCAACAGCAGCAGGAGGCGGCCATCTCCCTCAGTGTCAACTGCCACGGTGACTACAACTACACCTGGACCACCTCTGACCTCTCCTTCCTGTGAGTCACTCCCCACTCTATACACACTGGCCAGTCTACACATACACTGGCCAGTCTAAACATACACACACACTAGCCACTCTACACATACACACACACAGCCACTCTACACATACACACACACTAGCCACTCTACACATACACACACACTAGCCACTCTACACATACACACACACTAGCCACTCTACACATACACACACACTAGCCACTCTACACATACACACACACTAGCCACTCTACACATACACACACACTAGCCACTCTACACATACACACACACTAGCCACTCTACACATACACACACACTAGCCACTCTACACATACACACACACTAGCCACTCTACAGACACAGTAAGAGCCAGATGAGGGAGGTAATAATAATGGCGTATAATTAACAATAATAAAACGATTCGCTGCAGTAGACACCAGACGGAGCAGCAACACCTCACTTGTCTTCCTGTAGTGCTCACCCCCAGACGCGACACAACCAGAGGTTGTTGACGCTTGTCTCGGTTCCCTCTTAGGCTGGTGACAGGGGCCCTGATGGCGACGATAGCGGTAGCCACGGCACGGGAGACGACCAGCCCCTGCGTCGCCAACCTGGCCTCCTGCACCTGCCCCCGAGGTAGGTGATCGAGTACGAACAGGGTGATGTAAAGGCTAATGAAGTGAACGGATAGTTTCTTTGGTATAATGTATCTGACCTGTTTTTAGACGACTGAAAAACGGGGTCTAAGGGGCTATTGTTCGCCCTGAAAGCTCATATAAGTGACTACACGCCTCTTATCTGTTCCCCTGCAATTCACAGGGGCGCGGATGCTGCACTGCTTCTCCTTAGGCCGTAACTGGAGTCGCCTCACCGCCATCGATACTGCTCCGACCCACCTGAATATTCTCGATGGACTCAGGTGTGTTCTGGTTCCCACCTGGTGTACAGGTGGTAGCCTCACTGCAACCACCTGTACACCACCTCATTCCACCTGTAAACCTAGTGATGATCAGTTTTACTGGTTCAAAGAATTTATTAGCTCTTACAGACAATTCTAATAAGGTCAAGTAAAATCCTTCTGAATATATTTACAGTTTAATCAACCGGGTCCTAAGGAAAGAGTTAACGTCAATACTAATGACTTTATCCCTCCTCCCCCTGGAGTGGTTTGTTTGTTCATTTTGGCAGCAGAGCCTTAGGCCAAGTGTTTATCAAGCCCCGAGGCCAGATGTTGAACAAGCCCTGCGGATAGGTGCATAATAAGCCTTTGGACTACGATTTGAACACACTCTGGGGACAGGTGTTCAGCAAGCCCTGAAGCTAGATGTTAGCAAGCTCCAGGGTCAAGTGTTTAGCAGGCTATGGAGTCAGGTGTTTAGCAAGCTATGGAGTCAGGTCTCTATCAAACCCCAGGTTCAGGTGTTTAACAATTCAATAGGGCCAGGTGTTTAACAAAACCCAAAGACCGGGCCGTGGGGATATGGACCCCGGGAATCAACAACGCAAGATAACCGCAAGGTAACCCCAGGTTTAGGTGTTTAATAACCCACCAATACGGTTTATAGGTAACAGAGCCTACATTACAAATGACGAGGCAGTCTTCTTTGTGAATACACTACACTATACACTACTATTAGATATACACTACTACTACTACTACTACTACTACTACTACTACGCAGTCCGTATATGCATGGGAGGAACCCACTTAGTAGTATAAAGTAGGATATAAAGCGGCCATTGACAAAAATAAAGCAGACGCTCGAAGTCCAAATTTACAGTATTTGCACTCATCACTTTAAGTTTATTTACTAATCTGATTTCTCTAACAATTTGTTAATGTTTAATTGGAGCTCTTGACTTTGTCATCCAGCATATATATATATTTAGCTCTTCGTGAGTATCAGTGGCATTGAGGACTTAGTTTAACTTACATTATAGCTCATTTTATCTTAGATTACTATCTAACCCGTCTTATCATGTGTCATAAAAATATCATCCTTTTTTCCTTAACTGTCAGCTCAGCTACCATATAAACTGTATGAGGGGCTTGGGCCCATCTATATCCTTGCTTGGTTCAGTTTTCATCCCAGACAAGTGTGATCACTTGTTCATAAAACAGCATGGATAGTTTCTTTGTGTTTTCAGTGCTTGTACTGTACATGGGAGTGTTAGTCAATACCGCGCACTCGGGTCTTAATATGTACTGCATACAGAGGTGTTAGTCCATACAGTGCATGGATGTTAAGTCCATACTGTGTACAGGTGTGTTATTCCATACCATTCACGGAAGTGTTTTATCAAGAACCTTTGATTTGATCATTGATTTTACTACTCTGAAACGCATTGGCAAAATGAAGTAAATTCACCACAGAACTAACGACTAAATGCCCGTCTGTTCCGAGGTGGTAAAGAGTAAGTTGAAGGCCTGTGGTAAACAGAATGCTCACTACAAATACAGAGATGAAGTAAAAATGTAAATATTTCATTCACTTGAATAATTAAAATTCGAACTCGGGCGTCAAAAGTACGAAATCGAATTTCCAGTGATCCAAGTAAACGAAATGATATTGGCAACATGTTTGTAGGTTGCATCTTAAAATGATAGTAATTAATTTACTCTCGAGACTATTTCAGTTTATCATATCGATACTTTATATAGATGATAAAGGTGCTCCAAATCGACGTGATGCGTCACAACACACACTCACTCGCTCCATGAAAACAAAAACAGGGACGATTAAATGGGAACCAATCCCTAACTGATCGCCCCTGTTCATCCAGCAGCAAAACTGACCTGGGAGTAAACCGACAGGCGGATTGAGCTCCAGGGAAAACTTTACAGGGATAGGCTGACCATGAGCTATGGAAAGGGAAAGCGCTCTGTCTGCTAGCAGATGATAAAAGTCTTCTATTCCTGTGTAAAGTGAAAAACTGGTTAAAACTTATCCACTCTCCTTGCCCTCCTCCCCCCCCCCCCCCATCCGTGCTCTCTGGAGTGTTCTTTTTCAACGTTCAAATATAGTAATTATTTATATGCAAAAGACACAAGAATTGACACAAAATCCTCACTAAGTAAGACTTGGGTAAGTAGAAGGCAGCGGTTGGGTGTAGTGTAAACTTTGTGTAACGCCTGAAAGAGCCAGATAAATATCAGCCGTGCGACCTCAGTAGCTGCAGTTCCTCACAGAACATTATAATAATAGATGTAGTTCCTCACAGAACACTGCTGCACTCATTGTAGACTGCCACAAGAGTCCCCGTGGCGCAGTGGTAAAACACTTGCCCGGAGTTTGGTGAAAGCTCGTATCCTGGGTTCGTATCCTGGCAGGGGAGGATTGACCGG
Organism: Procambarus virginalis; assembly: GCA_020271785.1. Taxonomy (NCBI): domain Eukaryota; kingdom Metazoa; phylum Arthropoda; class Malacostraca; order Decapoda; family Cambaridae; genus Procambarus; species Procambarus virginalis. Next base: position 14,150,139 of record WNGS01165339.1, read on the forward strand.
ATGCCAGTATATATATATATATATATATATATATATATATATATATATATATATATATATATATATATATATTTCTCACAGAACATTGTTCAAGTAAATCTAGTTATTAAGTGTTGTTGGTGTGAGGGTGAGTGTTGGTGATGGTGGTGGGTGTTGGTGTTCCACAGTGTGGTGATGGTGGTGAGTGTTGGTGTTCCACAGTGTTGGTGATGGTGATGGGTGTTGGTGTTCCACAGTGTGGTGATGGTGGTGAGTGTTGGTGTTCCACAGTGTTGGTGATGGTGATGGGTGTTGGTGTTCCACAGTGTGGTGATGGTGGTGAGTGTTGGTGTTCCACAGTGTGGTGATGGTGGTGAGTGTTGGTGTTCCACAGTGTTGGTGATGGTGAGGGTGTTGGTGTTCCACAGTGTGGTGATGGTGGTGAGTGTTGGTGTTCCACAGTGTGGTGATGGTGGTGAGTGTTGGTGTTCCACAGTGTTGGTGATGGTGATGGGTGTTGGTGTTCCACAGTGTGGTGATGGTGGTGAGTGTTGGTGTTCCACAGTGTGGTGATGGTGGTGAGTGTTGGTGTTCCACAGGGTGGTGATGGTGATGGGTGTTGGTGTTCCACAGTGTGGTGATGGTGGTGAGTGTTGGTGTTCCACAGGGTGGTGATGGTGATGGGTGTTGGTGTTCCACAGGGTGGTGATGGTGGTGTGGGTGTTGTTGTTCCACAGTGTGGTGATGGTGGTGAGTGTTGGTGTTCCACAGTGTGGTGATGGTGGTGAGTGTTGGTGTTCCACAGGGTGGTGATGGTGATGGGTGTTGGTGTTCCACAGTGTGGTGATGGTGGTGAGTGTTGGTGTTCCACAGGGTGGTGATGGTGATGGGTGTTGGTGTTCCACAGTGTGGTGATGGTGGTGTGGGTGTTGGTGTTCCACAGTGTGGTGATGGTGATGGGTGTTGGTGTTCCACAGGGTGGTGATGGTGGTGAGTGTTGGTGTTCCACAGGGTGGTGATGGTGGTGTGAGTGTTGTGTTCCACAGTGTGGTGATGGTGATGGGTGTTGGTGTTCCACAGTGTGGTGATGGTGGTGGGTGTTGGTGTTCCACAGTGTGGTGATGGTGGTGTGAGTGTTGGTGTTCCACAGTGTGGTGATGGTGATGGGTGTTGGTGTTCCACAGGGTGGTGATGGTGGTGAGTGTTGGTGTTCCACAGTGTGGTGATGGTGGTGAGTGTTGGTGTTCCACAGGGTGGTGATGGTGGTGTGGGTGTTGGTGTTCCACAGTGTGGTGATGGTGGTGGGTGTTGGTGTTCCACAGGGTGGTGATGGTGGTGAGTGTTGGTGTTCCACAGTGTGGTGATGGGTGTTGGTGTTCCACAGGGTGGTGATGGTGATGGGTGTTGGTGTTCCACAGTGTGGTGATGGTGGTGTGGGTGTTGGTGTTCCACAGTGTGGTGATGGTGATGGGTGTTGGTGTTCCACAGGGTGGTGATGGTGATGGGTGTTGGTGTTCCACAGGGTGGTGATGGTGGTGGGTGTTGGTGTTCCACAGGGTGGTGATGGTGGTGGGTGTTGGTGTTCCACAGTGTGGTGATGGTGATGGGTGTTGGTGTTCCACAGGGTGGTGATGGTGGTGTGAGTGTTGGTGTTCCACAGGGTGGTGATGGTGGTGATGGTGGTGTTCCACAGGGTGGTGATGGTGATGGGTGTTGGTGTTCCACAGGGTGGTGATGGTGGTGAGTGTTGGTGTTCCACAGGGTGGTGATGGTGATGGTGGTGTTCCACAGGGTGGTGACGGTGGTGTGGGTGATACTTGCTCATCGCTACATGCTGCTCCTCGTCTCCTCTGCCACTCCTCGTGACCTTACTCAGGTGAGCCACACTTGTGTTTGACAGACAGACAGACAGACAGACAGACAGAATTATCTCCTATATTGACCAAAAGTTATTGGTCTATATTAGATCAAATTTGGAGACATCTGTACAATTCTTCTAACATTATTCTATAAGAAAAATGTTATTTTTTTAATAATATTAAAAATATTTTTTTAATTATGTATGATTCTAAATAATTGTGTATAATTCTTCTCGCATTATTCTGTTTTTTAATAATTGTGTATAATTCTTCTTACTTTAATAAACATCGTAATATTATCAAAAATATAAACTGCTTCCCCGGCGGGGTGTGTGTGGGGCAGTACAGCATGCGTGGGACTGGAGGTACTGGTGGGTCTTCAACGCTTACCCCGCTGTCGACACATTTTTCTTCATCTCTGCCTTCCTGGTCTCCATTTACCTAAAGAAACGCCTCCGCCAGTTTACCTTCTCCAGCTTCTATTTCCAGCGCTATCTCAGGTGAGCAGATGGTTCACGTAATATAAAACCTGGTCGTTTTTCTCACTTGTGTCGCCAAGATGCTGTCACGACTCTGGTAAACACTTCAGTCAGTTACTCTTAAATTTGCTAAGAAGGTGGTATGCTGTGCTATGCTCAGGCATCAACGAGGTGCCTGAGCAAAGGCCAAAGCGTAGGCAAGAAGCTTTGTAACTATGCTAGACTCTACCCGAGGGCATGGTTTTGCAACAGGCACACTTATGTATTAATATTCAATTGGCTGAGTGGACTTATAGTGGTTTCGGAAGGTTGCCGGGTTCGGCATCAGGAATTTGTTCCGTCGCTAATGGGATCAGGTGTGACAGATCATAAGTAATTGCCCACAGAATAATTCAAGATTGCGAGTAAAGAATTTAAATTACGTATAATTAATAAGTTTATTTACACTTTGTGGGATACACATTAAAGTTAGTGTACGGGTGTGGTGTCGACCTTATCACAGGCTTGAGAAAGGTGTAGCAATATTTGTTGTGTATAGGATAGTTTTATCTTTGTCTTAAACTTACAATCCCCAAACAAGTTATGAAACTGAATGTGTCTCTTAGTCCTGATAAAACTGTTCACTATATTCCCCTTCTTTCTTTATTATGCACCCCCCATAAAAAACAAATCCACAAGGGCCGTGACGAGGATTCGAACCTGCGTCCGGGAGCATCCCAGACACTGCCTTAATCGACTGAGCTACGACATGGTAAAAGGGTTGAAACTTAACCCCATACCCATCCCGTGGGCGGTGGTGGAAAAGATTTCAGAGGCACATAATGGGTTCAGGAACTGCACCCCATAGTTCGTTTAGCTCAGCAAGTAACAATCTTATGACGTTTGTTACACAAATATTAATGTTACATATATACATGTACAAATGTATACAATCATTTATGCAAATTACATATACACATCGATAATCTTTTGTATCACAAGTGATTCAACAAGAGGCTCACAACAGTCACAATACAAGGCACTTTACATCTATGGTGAGTCACACAGTTACTAGTCTTGCTCCACACCCACCCAACTGGGCGGCAGCTTTACAGTCATGTGCTCCACACCCACCCAACTGGGCGGCAACTTTACAGTCATGTGCTCCACACCCACCCAACTGGGCGGCAGCTTTACAGTCATGTGCTCCAAACCCACCCAACTGGGCGGCAGCTTTACAGTCAGGTGCTCCACACCCACCCAACTGGGCGGCAGCTTTACAGTCATGGCCATGCATTACCTACAGTAAGCTAACTTTGAATACTTCGCTAAGATTCCTGGCAGCACATCATTATGAATGAAGTACTTACACATTTCTTGGACTCCATTGATGAGGTTATCTCTGAATTGCGCGATTTTTTTTCACATTCCATTATATAATGACGCACAGTATGCGAATATTTCTGCTGATAGAGTTTACGTTTAGTGAAATATATTTCAGCAGATGTTATAAACTCCCAAAGGTACTTGTAGCCGAGCCTAAGCCTAGCAGTGGTAACATCAAAAAGTCTGCTAACCTTATTGGATGACCCATAGACGTGCAGTTCTTCCTGCATAATACAATGATGATAGATGGAGGAACTGGTGTGAATTTCACTTTGCCTGAAGTCTAGAGATTTTGTTGATGTTCCCGGAATATTACTGCCCTCAGGCTGCTCAAAGGCAGTCCAAGTAATCAGTTCCTTCTTTATGATCAAAGGTCTTGGCCAACTCATTAGTTCTATCATGCATTCGGAGACCAATATGGGAAGGAATCCACAGGAGACAGACTCTGACTCCATCATTGATTATTTCACCATATTTGTGTCAAGCTTCAGAGACAAGCACGTCACAGTTATGCCTTGGGGAGCTGAGGGCAGTTAATGATGACAAGGAGTCAGTATAATTAAACTTATCACTAAGGAGCATACAGGTTAAAGATATTGAGGGCAGAGTGTCCAGTTTGTTTGTGCTAAACTCATATTTCTTGCATGGCCACTTGTTGTGTTGAATCATTTTTTTAATGAGATTTTGCAATTGCAGTTTCCAGTTTTTATTCTAAATTGCTGTGCTTATACTGGTTTAATTCATTTACATACCTCTAATTCCAGCCATATTCATACCAGTTTGCTAATTTAATTCACAATTTTGTTTTCTTTTAATTATTTTGTTGCCTAGTACAATTTAATAATTTTAATTCTGCCATTTCCTTACTTTAACCAAGTTTTATATTTTTTTAGTGTTTTATTCTTTTGTGTGTACTCTATTTCTTATGCCTAGTGCAATTATTTACTATTTTCCCATTTAAATTTCCTATGTATCTTCCCGACTGCGCTCAAGAGGTACAGATTTAGGCATTTTAGTGGTCCCATAGTTTAAATATTAACTAATAGATTCTAGAGTTTTTTTTTCTACCAAAGACTTGGCCACACATTTACAATGCTAACCAGCATATATACAGTTTCTTCTGTCCTCCATGGACAGGGTTAAAGATTGAAGGGCTGTCATTGTGCAGCAGTACTCCACTCTAGAGGAGCAAGCGTCCTGAAAGTATCATCATCGTATAGCATCTCTAGTGTGAAAAGTTCTTGTTACCAACCTGTCATTTTTCTTGCAGTTGTGACGACTACTTTATTGTGTACTTTAAAGGTAAGGTCTTCCGACATGAGTACACCCACCTTTACATTGCCTTTTCGTTCTATGTTATGATTTGACGACAATTTGTACGTGGTTTCCGTTTTTATATTTTCATTTTTTCCATAGCGCATGAGCTGGAACTTATCTTTGTTAAACATATTGTTTTCTGTAGCCCATAGAAAGACCTGATTTACGTCTGATTGGAGGTTTGCCGTGTCCTCTATGTTGCCTACTCTCATGAAGATCCTAGTGTCATCTGCAAGGATGATACAGTGCTATAGATTGTGTCCTTGTCTATGTCCGATATGAGGGTGAAAAAGTACTGGAGCAAGCACAGTACCCTTGGGGACTGAGCTCTCACGTTTGATCTGCTGGTTTTATTTTGTTGACTATTACACATTGGGTTCTGTTAGTCAGGAAATTGTAGATCCATCTGCCTATTTTTCCGGTAATTCCATTTGTACGCATTTTGTTTTTAATAACACCATGGTCACATTTGTCAAAGGCTTTTACGAAATCTGTGTAAAATTACATCAGCGTTTTGTTTGCCTTGCATTGCATCTAAAGCTGTCATAGTGGTCCAGCAACTGTGATAGGCTCGTTCTGAAACCATGTTGTTTCCATGTATTTTTGTGATCTTGCTGCTGGCACTCTTTCAAGATTTTTATGATGTGTGACGTTAGTGTATCAGTCTGTAATTTTTTGCCTCTGCCTTATTTCCTCCTTTATGGAGTGGTGCTATCTCTGCTGTTTTTAGTATGTCAGGATAACGCCAGTATCTAGGCTTTGTTTCCACAGATGTGAAGGGCCTGCGATAGTGGTTTTTTACAGTTCTTGATGAATATAGACTTCCAAGAATAAGGGCCTGGTGCATGGGCATACTGTTTATGGGATCTTCAAAATCCAGTGGGGATAGGGTGACGTCTGATACATGATTTGATGTTTATCAATCCTGAAAAATTCATTTGGGTTATCAATCTTCAGTGTGTTTAGTGGCTCGCTGAAAACAGTCGTATTGATTCCTCATTATTTCGCTCATTTATTTGTTGTCATCAGTGAGCATTCCATCTCCCGTTGCAGGGTGATAACAGATGTGATTTTTGTCTTGATATGCATAGGATAAAAAAATATTTTGGTTCTCTCTCACTAATGGCGTTTTGCCCTTTTCCTCTTCTGGTTTTGTATGAGTCTTTGTAGCTTTAGTTCAATCGTTTCTATTTCTCTACCCAGCCTTCTTCATCGTGCTTGTGACAGGGTGCGACTCTCAAGTTGTTCCGCGATTTGTGTTTCTTCGCCTATAGAGGGAACGACGTTCCCGTTCCAGTCTGCATCTCCTTTCTTTTTTTTTCTTAGGGGTATGCGGTTTGAGCATATTTCTAGTGCTACTGATCTTATTTTTTTCAAGGCACTGGTTCAGGTTCGTATTTTCTAGTTGTTCCCAGCTTGTTTCTGTGAGGTCTTGGTTTATTTGCTTATTATTGAAATTGAAATTGCTGAATTCTCGTCCACTGGGATTCGGGACTGTTTTTGCATGTCTACTTCCCATGCTTGTCAGAAGTTCAATTAGGTTGTAATCTGAGTAACAGGTATTTCAATCATTGTTCCTGATCAATTCATCATTATAATGAAATGAGGTCCAGCGTGCCCCTTCCTAGTTGTTTCTTCTATTTTGCTGGTTTTAGGCAAACCTGTCGCACATCTGTAGTAGGTCATTTGCATGTGCCTGTTCATATAGGCTACTTCCTGGAATTCTCTCTGATATAACTGTATTAGCTAGGGTCTTCATTTCAGGTGCCGTAGATTGAATCCCCAAGCAGGATGATTTTGGGCTGGATTTGTGAGGTTGTTAAAGCAGTGTTCTATATTACTAAGTTTGTTTTTAAAACTGCTGATGATCTGCCTCCGGTGACTTATATACAAGGATAATATCTACATTTAAGATCTCTATTTTGACTATCAGCACTTCCACATATCATTTGTGGTGTTTAGCAGCTTTGATTAATAAATCCCAGTGTCCTATTTGCCTTATTACGAGTATTTATGCATTCATTTATGATTTTATTTTCTTACTGATCATGACTTTCAGATCCCATTCGGAATCTCAACACATCTAGCTTGTATCTTGGAACTCCATCATTACCTAGCTCAAAACATACATATGTCAGCATTAAACTGCATCAGCCAATCTTTTTACATTTCAAAACCCTATTTAGATCGTCTTGATGAGATAGTGACTCTTTTTCCGTGTTTATTTCACCGAATGTGTCTTTGATGTAGAGGCTGACCCCACCCTGTAGCCTGTGTTTCCTGTGACATCTGAAAAGATTGTCCCCGAGATCCATGTCTCACCGTGATGTAGTCAGGCACGTCAGAAAACTTTCTACAGAAGTTTTCCTCTTAATGTCCTTCGGTTGTTCCAGCATATCTTACCTCGTTCATCTTGCAACATACAATGACTAAAAAACAGAGCCAAAAACAAGTAGCGTTCATAAATGCCCTCCTCACTTAGCCAAATGCAATATTTGGAGCTTTTAAAGAAACCCATGTAGGGGAATTTTGGACAGTCAGATCTGGATACCCCAACATAATCTCGATATAGATGTGATATGGAAAATGGGTCACATGGAGGAGTAGGTTTGTATATTAGAGAAGACCTTGAATGCTCGGAGCTCCTTAACTACAATGAGGTGGTAGAAGTAAGATAGAGAAAATAAACTTGGTTATTATTCTAATATAACAAACCGCTAGATACGACTGAGGAATGCACAGAACAGTAAACAAATAGAGAATAGCCTTTGTAATCTGCAAGCCCAATACCTAATATTAGCTTCCTAGGTGACTTCAACCTCAGAGAGATACACAGGGTTATATAACAAAAGTCAATATAATAGCCCTGGAAGTTTTTAGAGGCAGACAGAAACACAGTTGGGGGGGGGGGGGGAACAGACAGGCAGAAACGTTGCAGTACGAATGGGGAGGGGAATGCCCAAGACCGGACTAAAATTATCAAGCGCACCCATACTACACCCCATACATAGAAACTACCACACTTCCCAGTACCACTACCAAAACTGGCCGAATCATTGGTAGAACCACACCCTGAGTCAAGATGGGGAGGGTGGCAAACTACCAAACCTGAAAATACAGAATATGGAAATTCATTCATATTTGCAAACATACAAGGCCTAAAGTTAAAATCAAGAAATAAAGTTAAGTTTCATAAATGGACGCCTATTAGTGAAACTCAATATTTGGGACATTCACGGACACTCATACAAAAGATTACATGGATAGTGAAATCTGATTCCAATTATAATATATGTAGATGTGATAGAGAAACTAGGTCAAGTCGAGGAGTAGGTCTGCATATTAAAGAGAACCCCATATGCACAGAACTACTAAACTCAACCAATGAGTCGTAGAGGTACTTTGGAATTAAGTAGAAAAAATAAGCCTAATTATTATTCTAATATAAATCACTAGATACAACGGTTGAGGAATTCACGGAGCAGATGCACAAAATGGTGAACTACTTGATGACTAGCAAACCAAGCTCCAGATATTATCTTCCTTGGAGATTTCAATTTACCAAGTCTAAGATGGAGAATGTCAAACACATATCATAGCAGGGAACCACCTGTAAGTAATCAACCACAGGTCAGAGAACTTTTTAGATGTGACAATTCTCGCTCAATCTACAGGTTACAGAGCCAACAAGGAACGAAAACACACCTAAATGTGTATTCACATACAATGATTTCAAACAATGAAATTCTAAAATCCGTATGAGGCTCTGTTTAGCAAACTAATAAACAACATGAAAGTTGAATAGCCAGACAGCTTCTTTATGAATAACTCCAAGATGCAGATAATATAACGGATATTAACACGAACTCAGAAGACTTTGAAAGGGAATTGACAATATGCCTATGCACTCGATTCCTGGGCCTGACTCGTGGATTCAATATTCATAAAGTGTAAAGTGCCAGTAGCGCGAGCGCTCAGCGTAATATGGAGAATGAGCTGGATACAGGGTAGATACCAGCAGCACTTAAATCTGCAGATAGAGCTCCTCTGCACAGACGGTAGTAAAGCTTTGGCAAAAAAATTATAGACCATTTGCACAGACATCACACATAATAAAAAGTTTTTGAAAGAATGATTAGGATCAAATTTCTAGTTATAGGAAAAATAATGAGCTACACAACCCAGGACAACATGGATTTAGAGCGGAA
>WNGS01165339.1:14179976-14197606 GCA_020271785.1 Procambarus virginalis
AAAGGCTATTATATTAATATTTTGAAAACAATAGACAATAAGTATGTAGACTGGTATTTCATGACACTGATCGTAAGAGCAATTACAGCTGTTTTTGACTCCACCGACCAAAGATCAGAAAGAAGAGACCAATCTTGATAGTTATAGAGGAAATTTATCTTTCTCATAGACTGCGACCTATCAGACAAATACTTTTTTTGCACCATGCATAGCCGAATATTATTCATTAGATAAAGAACTATTGAAAGTGTAACAAGGATCTTGCATGGAAAGAGTAGATGACTTGAGATGAATTTATGTATGAGGCAGATGTGAACAGAAGTGAGGAGTTGGAGTGAGGTGGTATACCAGATGAAGCCTCGCGTGTTTTGTGAGTAAAATTAATGTCATCCGACAACTGCAAGAGACAAGGAGGCCTCTGTGGAGCTTGGCAGCTAGTCAGGTGCCTGGAAGGATGGAAATAGCTTGTACACCGTGTCTTACGCCCATATGGCGTAAGAAAATAGAAATTCAGAGGGGATGTATTTTGTACCAAAGAGATGATTCTGAGAGGGATAGACAATTAGACATGTTTGGGAGAAAATTAAGACTGGTGGAGAGTCCTACTTGAGGAGCAGAGTGACGGCCTCAGAACACCAGGTCGGTATTTGCAGCCACAGCGGTTAACCAACCATTCCAGGTGATATCCTTATAGATGACTGGATGATAGTGTGAAGCAAAAGTCAGAAAGCTTATCTCCAGTGACGTCAGATGCTAAGCGTCTACAGAAATCAGAAAACCTAGCGCCGGAAACATGCGTACAGGAAAGTGGCGTAGCAGGGAGGTGGGCTTGGAAAAGCTGAATAATAGGTCCAGGGGAAATGCTGTGAATGGCATAAACTTATACTTCATACCCAAGACTCTACTACAAATTAGAGGTATTGTCAGGCAACATCACCGTGACAAGGTAACTGAGGAAAGGAGGATAGAAGCACAAACCAGTGAATCTGTACGATGGTACAACATGGTTGCAGCTGGCAATCCCAATCATTATGGCCGAAGAGGAGGAGGACGAGGGAGAGAATCAGTAATAGCGAGAATCCGTCTTGGATACAGATATCCATGGAGATATGGAATGGAAACAACAGTTGAGCAGCGAAGTTGCAGAATCTGTGGTGAGAGTGATGGACACCGCCTTGACCACTATCTACGTGAATGTGAACACCTGAGAGACATCAGAAATATATGTAGAATAATAAACCCCACATTGTTTGAGTTAGGAAAACACTATTTGTCAAATATTGATACTGTTCTTAAAAGATTTCCCCATTTTGCACCCGCAAGATAACGTAATCTTTTAAGGGTTGATAGATGTTAATCTTCTTGTTTGTTGAGCTGTTCACTTGAGACAGTTCAGCAAGTCCCAGCTGTGTCTGGGTACAAGTGACAGGATGAACAACCCAGCGGGTTTTCTTCCTATTGGGGAGTGTTGTACATGCTGCTATGGCGGTATGTCCACTCACAAGATGAGTGGCGCTGCCCAATAAACTCGCCCCTCAGGGCAAAATTTACAAAAATTTAATTTTAATTTAAAAAACTTACAGCTGTGAAGTGGTGGTAGTGGAGCTTGTGAGGGGCGGCGGCGATGAGTGTCTGCAGCGGCAGGGACACAAGGAACACGCTGTAGGAGAGACGACCCAGCGGCGCCCACATGGGACGGGACGCTAGCCACGCCACCATTCCTGTACACATCAACATTACTGTACGATTCTCAGACTCTCATTACAGTGATATTATTAATAAAAAACTAAGTTATGTACTATGAATACATAGGAGGAAATAGGAATAGCAGAAAGCGGCAAGGCAAAATTAGTTTGCTACCTCGAAGAACTCCTGCTTGAGCAAGCCCATGAGCTCGTAGAAATGTTGCTATAACATTAATTAATAGTAAATAGTGAGAGCTAGAATTGCTATGATTATTACAAATTGTATGGGAAAATTGTATACTCGTACTGAACCAAGAGTTTTATATATTAACATTGCCTGGCGATGAGTCACAATAACGTGGCTAAAGTAAGTTGACCAGATCACACTCTAGAAGATTTATTATTATTATTATTATTATTTTCTACCACAGACGTGGCCACACATTTACAATGCTAACCACATACATATATTTTCTTCTGTCCTCCATGGACAGAGTTAGAGATGTGTTAAACATATAGTTCAAGGGTTTATTGAACAATCAACCACAGAAGGTGATTCGGTGCTTTTAAAATGCTAAGCTAGCCTGCATACGTAAATACATAGATACACAGATTTACGTATGCCCTACATAAAGTGTGCGATGTGTCTTTTACAGTGTCATTAATGTGCATTTACAAAGGTGAAATATAATTCTGATCAGCTTCCATATATACTTTATACACATACATAAACATACACACACACACACACACACATATACGTACATATACATACATATATACACACACATGCATTCACATACATTTGTCTCTTTTACTCTGACAGGGTGAGATAGCTGATAGAGAAACTAGTGTGCAATTAAGCACTTAAACACTGAAGGTGATTAAGGTGCTTTTACAAGCTCAGGTTATATAGTTACATCATATACATACATTGTATAATTGATACATTACATGGTTAATCTTGGGTACAAGTCCAATATATCATCAAGTGTTCCAGTACTCATATAGTAATTACAAAGTTCAGCATACCTTAGTCCAGGAGGGCGAAAGTCAGTTAATATGGGACATTCTACAATATAATGTTCAAGAGAGTGCATGTTTTCTGTGACGATAATCTCTTTCAAGAGAGATTGAGCCTGCTCTTCCCTACATAACGTTACTTACATATATACAAAATAAGATGCTGCCTTCAAGATACGTCTACCAGTAGCACAAAACGTTTTGACCAGGAGGCAAAACGTACCCCCAACTCCACACTCCCTCCTCGCCGCGTCCGTCGTCAACCAGCAAACAACCATTCCCAGCCTGCCTGCTTCTGATTGGTGACCACCCGACTGCACACCTGCACCTCTGCACCTCAGTGCCCTCTACCTGAGTCGATGTCTGGGCTTGATCCAGCCATTGAAGTCAGAATATCCTTGTGCTTTCAAGCTGTGAACAACCAACTAATACACGTCCTGTTTATTGGTGGAGGTTCTAAGCTAGCGCCCATATTCTCAGCACCTGTATTTGCATTTTTGTCTTTATATTATTCCTAGAGTAAATTATGCCTAATCTATATTTTGTTATTTTTTTTGACTTGTTTGCACTGTACATAGCCAAGGGATTGTCTTTGTTTTTTATTTGTTTTCCAGTTAAAGTTTCATTGTTCATACTATGTGTTTTGCGTGTCTTCCCTTACTTTACCACAGACAAACAGCCAAGCACTTTTTTTTTTTTTTTTTGTAAATTTGACAGGCATTGACACCAGCCATTTGGAAGACTGCCGAACATCTACACTCCTACATTTTCCCGTCACATTTCTTTCACAAAGTTGACACATTGTGTACTCGACATTTGTACTCGTTAATGCCCTGATTCAACTGTTTGAATCAGGGCATTAACATCAAAGTGTTTGCTTAGAAATCTTACATTAAAGTTAATTACAGAAACATTGTGATTACATGTTAAAACATTGTTCACATCATGAGCTGTATAATACCTGCAATTTTGATCATTAAAGGGAAGATTGTCATAGATACTAGATAAGAGGTTTAGGTCTGGGTCTATACTAGTCTGCATAAGAGGGCTGTTTGACAGAAAAACAAAAAAAGACAATTATAAAAAAGATCTAGATATATAAAAAAAGAATATATAAAACTATACTCAAAATGAGGAAGGTTGCTTAAAGGTACTTTCAATAGATGACCAATACAAATGAAATAACAATAAATCCATAAAACAAACTTGCTTACGATAATATTATAATTACAATATAGTTAACTACTGAAGTTACACTAAAACAAAATGAGGTAGATTATCTAGAGGTACACTCACGTACACTGAATGATAAAGTTTATACTAGAAGACACAGGCAAAACCAGTGGTCAATGGAATAAGGGAGTATATAAAAAATAGAGTAAAAAAAAAAAAAAAAGGGACAATAACAATAACAAGATGACATTTAAAAGAAATTAACAACTTTTGACAGGAAAGGCCTTTCTTTTTGAAAGGAAAGAAGAGTAGTTAAATGCAACGCACTATAGTACACATTGGTCGTTAGATGAGACTATAATTTGTATTCTGGTTATTCAGCTGTTATCCCACAGTCATTCAGGAAAGAATTGAGGTGAGCTTCAGTGGATATTACATAGTTTTTTCCAGTGTCAGACTTCCTAGCTATAATTTTACCATCTCGCACAAAACAATGTTTAATTGCAGGAGAATTTTTGCAGAATCCATACAGTTTAAGTAAGAGATTTTGTCTGAACCTGGTCAGACATTCATTCACATACAGTAGATTTACTAGACTGCAGTTCTGATAAGGTCTGACTTGCGGGAGCAGCTATCTAATTTCACGCGAATTTTCCTGTTATTTGTGGGAGTAGTACTTCAAGTGTGGAGTAAACTTCAAGTAAAGAGTGGAAATAGTGTAGTGGTGCTACACTTTTTTTTTTGTGAAGCCGCATAGAGGAACTTCACAGGCTTTGAGTGGGACTTCAAATAGCAGCAAATATTGAAGAGACTGCAGGAGTACCTACCTGATTTGAGGACCCAGAGACAAATGTTCTTAGTGGTGGGCCCTTAGTACGCAGAACAGAGAATTGTATGGACACCATGATATGTATGCGGGAATGCTTGAATGCATATGGCATGAGTGATGCAGTGTAAGGCGAGAAAGTTAGATTTTTTTGTTGGAGATATTTTTTTATACGCAAGTTACCTAGCCACAAGCAGTGAGGAGGCAGGAGGCTGTGGGCCGAAAATTGAGCAGCAGCCTAGTGCAGTTTATTTTGATGAAGAACTGATATTATTTAGATGTGTTGATGATTTGTAGAATCTTATGAGATTATAATGTATTATTTTATCTCTGTGTATTTTCATGTAATAAATGTTTGTCTGTCGACAACTGATTTTTGCTCTTGTCCTGGTGAGGATTTCTAGGAAAAGTGGGAAAGATACAGCTGCAAATTGGTTGACAGCGGACAGTAACATCATGGAGGGAGGGGGGGGGGAGTAGAAGATCATCTCAAAACAAGGAGAGTGTTGGTGAGTCACGGAGGCTCGACAGGGTGTGTATTCATGACCAAGAGGCCAGATAGGAGCCGTTTCCCCAAGTAAAGGTGAAGTTGAACCCCTCTCCGTGATAAGACGATTTCAGGGTGATCCTTCAATATGTGCTCCAGTGTCCATTAGTGGTTAATTGACGACAGCAGCAGTGCGTAGTAGTTGCCGTGGTTAATATTTTATTATCAGGGAAGTGGTGAGTGGTAAGTTCGTTAGAAGATAAGTGAAGGAAAGTAAAGTTTAGTACATAAGTTCAGTTATAAAAATCCCTATCCCTGATTCAACCCAGCCGTGTTGTTCATTTAATACATTTAAATTAGAGGTGTTTCATTTCCCCTTTTGGGGCTTCTCCTGACACTAATATTATCAGGCCAACATTATTCAATTCGTGGAAAAAATTTGAATGAAACTTCCCACGGACAAACCTCCTGGCCGGGCTATAGAACTCGTCCTAACCATATACTCAGACCTTTATAATGCACTCAGGAGAATGCTAAGTTATTTCATTTATAAATTATGCACCCCATACCCATGCTGGGGGGTGGTGGTGGAAAGGATTACAGAGGCTACAGAGGCACATAATGGGTTCAGTGACTGAACCCCAAGACTTGGTGTAGTTCAGATCTTTACATAAAACACAACACATACTTAATGTAGGTTTTTATCCTATGTTATCATGTCTGTTTTAAGAAGTTACCAGTAATGATTATTATTTATTATTATTATTATTATTATTATTTATTATTAGTAGTAATGATAATGTCTTCTCATAGACATAATAACATAGGATAAAAATCCACACTTGTGTATTTGTGAAATTTATGTCAGTAATTTACACTAAGTCTTTCGCACTCTCCTGAGTGCCTTGTCAAGGTCTGAGTGTATGATTATGACGAGACTTGGATTAGACATTGAGATGTAAGCCTCGTCCTAATCACACACTCAGACCTTGACAAAGCACTCAGGAGACTGCGAAAGACTTGGTGTATATGCCTTACATAAATTTCACAAATAAACCTTTTTTTTCAATACATTAGGTACATCTGCATTTGTGCAGCTACCCTAGACTATATGTAGGGGAGTACAGTGTGTGTGTCAAAAAGCTAGCTACGTGATGCTAACGAATCCCCATCACACAGGATAGTTATTCATACAAAGGTATGTGATAAGTAGTCTGCACTGACATACTCTGGGTTCCTTATGAGGATATCATGAGCACAAGAGTGAATAAAGTAGCAGTGATAATAAAAGTCCCCATCTCGCAGAATGGTTAGTCATACAGGGCCATATGTTTAGTAGCCTGCACTGGCAAATTTTGGGTACACTGTGAAGATATCTTCAAGAACACGAGAGTGAATAAAGTAATTGCAAAGCTCCAGGTACCTCATGCCAACTGGTCTGAAAGGTCTAATAACTGGGCATTCGGTAATGTAGTGTGGAAGATCATGCCACAGTTCCTGTTCACAGAGTTTGCACCTGGAGTGCTCAGGATTGGGAGATCCGTCACCTGCAGCCCCTGCCACAGGTAACGGTAACCCAACCTGATCCTGGCAACCACTGTGTCGCACAGTGGTTGCCACATTCAAGATTCTCAGGGGAATCGACAGGGTTGATAGAGACAGGCTGTTTAACACAAGGGGCACACGCACTAGGGACACAGGTGGAAACTGAGTGCCCAATGAGCCACAGAGATATTAGAAAGAACTTTTTTAGTGTCAGAGTGGTTGACAAATGGAATGCATTAGGAAGCGATGTGGTGGAGGCTGACTCCATACACAGTTTCAAGTGTAGATATGATAGAGCCCATTAGGCTCAGGAAACTGTACACCTGTTTATTGACGGTTGAGAGGCGGGACCAAAGAGCCAGAGCTCAACCCCCGCAAGCACAACTAGGTGAGTACAGTCTGGTGGATGTTTTGTGCTGCCCATAGATATAGGTTTTAGATCTGAACAAATCATAGCTTTTTATACTAGTGCTTTCAGGTCGTTGGGAGTCAGTAATTTCTTTCTATCAGACTGCGTGTTTGGACCAATACAGTTTTGGCAGTAGAGATGGGATTCCTAGATCTAATTCAACTTCATCTTTGTTACGCGCTAATTTGGCTGCAATGTCTGTCTCATTATGATGGTTTATATTTACGTGTGAAGGTATCCATACAAAGGGATTCGAGACCCNGGGACATAGGGACCAACCAGCACCCTCACAGTCCCTTACATCATGTGCAGGCATTATGCGTAGTCTTATTCGACTAGTGGAGAGGCTTGCAGGACCAGACAATCAACGATTTGTCAAGGAACTCAATGTGCTGTACCTAGCCAACGGCCTGGAGCCTATCATCGCCCCAGACGCAAGTCTCACTGCCTCTACTACCACTCCGGACACTACCACCAGGATAACCACTAGGTCCATCTCAACACAGACTCCAGAACCACCCAAGACCCAGGTGGCACAAACATGGGTATTTTCCCTCTCCAACTCCCAACATTCATACCATCACCATCTCAGCAGACACGCTAGCAGACATGCTGTCTACAAATACTAACAGCACCACCAACGCTCCTGAAATAGCTTCTACCACTAATCCACGACACCTGAGCCGACCTTGGGCTGCGAGACGAAAGACAAAACCACCCACTATGGATGTTACGGACTCCTCAGCTGAGGAAATCTTTGTAGAAGCTCCACCGCCACAACACAAATACGACACTCACTCGGTACAAGACCTCCTCATGGAGGCCACCTCCAACGACAGCATGGCCATATCAACTCGCAGCCAGTCTCAGCCAAAGAAAGAATGAAAGACCTAAAGGTCTACACTAACCTACTTGCTCCATAACTGGTACAGCCAGCCCTATCCCCAAATCTCCAGTATCAGTTATTGATACAGATAATGGCTCCAAAGAGCCTCCACTTACGGGCTCACCATAGCCTGTGCTGCGTGGAACTTTTTGTTCTAAGTAGCTGAATCTAAAACAACAATAACAATCCCTCGCCCCCATCACAATCATTGACTTGATAATGGGTCCAGGACAGACCGAAATGTTGTCATCGCGTCATCTTCTGGTGTGTGGTTTTGTCATCATTTGCGAAGATTGTCTTCTCATTGGGGCAAAGGTCATTGAGGGGTCTTGGGGTGTGAATTGTGTCCTGGGTGGATTGGCCTTTGGTCTGGTAGATGACAGAGGAGACCTTGCTCAGAAAAATTGTGCTGCCTGGGTTAAAAATAAAGTTGTATTTATTACACTGGACCTCAGTCTGTTTTGCTTTCTTATTGAGATTCTTTTCCATTACAGTGTTCCTAAATTTATCAAACATACATTAAGAGACATGTCATCTTGCTTTTGATTTCCATTGCTGTAGACTGAGGTTTCCCTATGCCAATGGCAGACCCCTCTGTAGAATGTAACTTGCAACAGCTTTGTAATGTGTTGCGATAAGTTGCTCTTCCTTTCCTTCATTTTCTTTTCTACCCTGTCTGTCTCCATAACTACCTTACAGGAGCGAATCCAGCCTTGGTCAGTGATGCGGGCTTCCAGTATCTGCACGAGTTCTGGCAGGCGGGTCTTCACTTTTTCCCACATGGACTGTTGCTGCACCTTGTCCTGATGCATCCTAGAATTACATTTATTTAGTTGTAATTTAAATTGCATTTGGAAGCATGGGGTCAAAACTATGTACAGTACTGCATACTCTTATACATATGATGTCAGACCTGTGTATACTTACTTGATTTTCGATAAGTATACACCTGGTTAGCTCCAATGTAAGTATACACTTACAATGTAAGTATACAAGTAGCTCCAATGTAAATGTAAGTATACATTTTCCACCTGGTTAGCTCCAACCCTAAAGTTCTGCACCAGCCCTTGTGAATCATATGAGTGCCTACTGGGAACTAGAAGGATTGCATCTTGGGGGGATGGCCACAGCTTTAACGAGCCTGGTCTGAGGACTGGTTGTATTTTTTATTCTTTATTTACCTTGTGGATTGTCTGTTTTGGTTTGCCTACCTTTTGAGTGGCCTTTCTTTGGCTAGGTGATCTAGTATTACCTGCATTTTGCACCTCTATAGAGGGGACCAGGTTTTGACCTTTAAACCCCCAGCAGGCTTACAATGACTCATTAGGGTCTGATGTGAATTGAATTGGGTGGAACAATCCACAAAGGGCCAACTTTGGAGCCTCCCAGAAAATATAAAGAATTGAGTATTGACTTACTAACCTAGCAAAGAAAGTGAAAGCAACATGAGCAGATGCATCGTGGAAGGCCTCGACAACCTCCTGCTGGAGTGCTGCTTTCCAGATGTCAGTGGAGGCCAGGTGATGCTTCTCCCCCAGGTAACGACAGATGGTGGTGGTCTGGTGCAGTTGCTGTCCTTCACACACAAGGACAGGAACACGGCCCCACTCGAACTCTGACACCAAGAGAGGAGACTATTTACACACAGAAAGATCCAGCTCGGTCTCCTGAAATGAAAGTACTTACAGTATCTATGTGGTCAATAGTAGAAATATGCCGTCATGGATCACCAGAAAGCAGACTTTTGTATTCTTGAATTTGAACAAACGGGAAAAGTTTTTTATATTTACGGTGTTAGTAAAACCTAACCTAACCATCTTGGTCTTCATACACACTACTTGATGCTTAATATAAAATATACATGTGCTATACCAGACCTAGGAATATTTAATTTTAGTTTTACATTACAACATTACCTCCATTACAACACATTGCTACTTTTGCCTACAAGGTTACACAAAGTAATATTTCAGGAGGCTTGGTTAGAAAGATCTTAAGTTGAGACAAGGAAAAAATTTGAGTACAGTATTGTGTGTGTTATTTTATATATGCTGTATATATCAACAATGTATATATACAGTGCTATATACAACAGTGTATATAGCACTGTATATGCAACAGTGTGTGTGTGTGTGTGTTGTGTATATATATATATATATATATATATATATATATATATATAATATAATATATATATATATATATATATATATATATATAATAATATGAATGAAAACTCACACCCCAGAAGTGACTCGAACCCATACTCCCAGGAGCAACGCAACTGGTATGTACAAGACGCCTTAAACCACTTGACCATCACGACGGACATAATGAGGTGATAGCCGAAGCTATTTGAACCACCCCACCGCCGGCACTCGGATGGTTATCTTGGGCATAGCATTTTACCAAATCACCTCATTCTTTGGGGCACACGTGAGGAACACAAATGCGAACAAGCCTGAATGGTCGCCAGGACTATATGCGAATGAAAACTCACACCCCAGAAGTGACTCGAACCCATACTCCCAGGAGCAACGCAACTGGTATGTACAAGACGCCTTAAACCACTTGACCATCACGACCGGACATAATGAGGTGATAGCCGAAGCCATTTGAACCACCCCACTGCCGGCACTCGGATGGTTATCTTGGGCATAGCATTTTACCAAATCACCACGTTCTTTGGGGCACACGTGAGGAACACAAATGCGAACAAGCCTGAATGGTCCCCAGGACTATATGCGAATGAAAACTCACACCCCAGAACTCACCCCACTAGAACTCGTCATCATCACCACTAGAACCCATCACCACTTGAACCCATGACCATCACCACTAGAACCATCACTATCACCACTAGAACCCATCACCATCACTACTAAATGTCGTCACCATCACCACTAGAACCCATCATTATCACCACTAGAACCCATCACCACTAGAACTCATCACCATCACTAGAACCCAACACCATCACCACTAGAACCGGCACCAGTAGAACCCATCACCATCACTAGAACTCGTCACTATCACTAGCACCACTGGTGCCAACTAATATCACCAATAGAACCAGTCACCCAGCACCACATCTAGAACAATAACAATCATTGACACCAATAGAACCAGTCACTGTCATCATCACTTCAATGATGCCAGCTTTGTACACAACTGTACATTCCTAGTTATAAGACTTATCTTCCCCACTTTCTCTTATTCTTCTCACTTCGCCATTTCAAACAGGTCAAGTGGAACGGTCCAGTGGCCCATGCGGTTACCTGTAAAATCTGGGGGGCCACTTGACTTGGGCATCTGTTTACCCTTGTAGCAGGGCTAGGCTGTCTTAGGAGACATTCTGTCCACACATAGGAGAATAAGTCGCTGAGGGCTACCCCTCTGCGAGTCCCAACCAACCAAGTGTTTATCCAAGTCGTCTGAGCACTCTCAAACCCACTGAGAGTGCTCTTCCCCTCAGAGCAGGTTTATGACTGTTGGCGCTGATGACTGGTAAGGCATGCTGCCTGCTCTGCCATTTGTCGTGTTAATCATCAACATATGATTATCAATGTACACCAGGTATCGGAAGAGGTTAGAGCAACAATTACCGCCGCCTGAAGAAGCAGGTATGGAGGAGGTAACTGCTGGACCCTCAGGGCTCTCCCCTACCGTGACCAGTGACACTGTCACCCCACCACCCAGTGATGGGTTTGTGGAGGTGGTAAATAAGAGCCAGAGAAGGAAACAAGGGAAACAGAAGCCTGGTGAACAACAGGGTGGAAGGCGTCCCATAGCACCAAGGAGCCAGTATACACGTCTGACCTTCCCTAAAGGCACGAGTGTGGCTGACAGGATTGTGTGGAGTAAGAAACTGAGCGAGGTGTACCCGCCTGGCACTGCAGGCGTGGTACGTCCACATGTCAACTCCCCATATGTGTATGTTTCAAGAGAGAAGCAGCAGGTTGTGGAGGCTCTTCTACAAGGGAAAATAGGTGATGTAAAGCTCTCCCCACTAGATAATCCAACACGGAACAAGAAGATGGATGAATACCTAGTCTACAGGTACAGTCACGGGTATCCACTACAGTGGGCCTATGAATTAGACGGGGTACACAGAGTACGAAGATTGACCAAGAATGGTAAGCCTACTGATCAAATAGTCATAGTCTGGAAAAAGCCTGATCTGTCACCTGACCAGTATTGGTTTGGTGGGTTGTATGCGCGCCCCAGCACGTTCATGGTGTGGGAGCCGAACCCTGTGGAGTGTTACGAGTGCTGTGGCAGTGGCCACATAGCTAAGCACTGCCAGTGCTCCACACCCAAGTGTGCTCTCTGTTCCGGTCCTCATCCACTGAAGGACTGTCAGTATAAGAAGACCAGAGACCAAAGAAAGCAGGAACAGGAGCAACAGAACACTGCAACAGAAGCCGGGCAACAACCTGAAACTGTGGCTCCGTCTAAACCATCGCTGAAGTGTTTCAGATGTGGTACGGAAGGAGTCACCATCTGGCACTCAGACTGTACCAACCGGCCAGCCTCCCTTGGCACAAGGAGGCAAGTGCCCGAGACTCAACAAGTGCCTACTGATGCCGGCTCTAGTACTGTTGACCCACCCCATAGTGGTGACAGTACCAGCAACGCCCCTGACAACACACAACAGCCTGAGGCAACAGTTAAAGGACAGTTGGCAACCTTGCAAGCACAGGTAGATACCTGGTTGATACCTGGTTGATGGGGTTCTGGGAGTTCTTCTACTCCCCAAGCCCGGCCCGAGGCCAGGCTTGACTTGTGAGAGTTTGGTCCACTAGGCTGTTGCTTGGAGCGGCCCGCAGGCCCACATACCCACTACAGCCCGGTTGGTCCGGCACTCCTTGGAGGAATAAATCTAGTTTCCTCTTGAAGATGTCCACGGTTGTTCCGGCAATATTTCTTATGCTTGCTGGGAGGACGTTGAACAACCGCGGACCTCTGATGTTTATACAGTGTTCTCTGATTGTGCCTATGGCACCCCTGCTCTTCACTGGCTCTATTCTGCATTTTCTTCCATATCGTTCACTCCAGTACGTTGTTATTTTACTGTGTAGATTTGGGACCTGGCCCTCCAGTATCTTCCAGGTGTATATTATTTGATATCTCTCTCGTCTTCTTTCTAGTGAGTACATTTGGAGAGCTTTGAGACGATCCCAATAATTTAGGTGCTTTATCGCGTCTATGCGTGCCGTATATGTTCTCTGTATTCCCTCTATTTCAGCAATCTCTCCTGCTCTGAAGGGGGAAGTGAGTACTGAACAGTACTCAAGACGGGACAGCACAAGTGACTTGAAGAGTACAAGCATTGTGATGGGATCCCTGGATTTGAAAGTTCTCGTAATCCATCCTATCATTTTTCTGGCTGTCGCAATATTTGCTTGGTTATGCTCCCTAAACGTTAGGTCGTCAGACATCATTATTCCCAAATCCTTTACATGTTGTTTTCCTACTATGGGCACATTTGATTGTGTTTTGTACCCTGTATTATGTTTAAGGTCCTCATTTTTACCGTACCTGAGTACCTGGAATTGTCACTGTTAAACATCATATTATTTTCTGATGCCCAGTCGAAAACTTTATTAATATCAGCTTGAAGTTTTTCAATGTCTTCAGCCGAGGTAATTTTCATACTGATTTTTGTGTCGTCTGCAAAGGATGATACGAAGCTGTGACTTGTATTTTTGTCTATATCTGATATGAGAATAAGGAAAAGCAGCGGTGCAAGGACTGTACCCTGAGGTACAGAGCTTTTAACTGCACTTGGACTAGATTTTATATGGTTGACCGTTACTCGCTGAGTCCTGTTTGACAGAAAACTGAGTATCCAGCGTCCTACTTTACCGGTTATTCCCATTGACTTCATTTTGTGTGCTATCACGCCATGGTCACATTTATCGAAAGCCTTTGCGAAGTCCGTGTATATCACATCAGCATTCTGTTTTTCTTCTAATGCCTCAGTGACTTTATCGTAGTGCTCAAGTAGCTGTGAGAGGCACGATCTTCCCGCTCGAAATCCATGTTGGCCTGGGTTGTGAAGGTCATTGGTCTCCATGAAATTGGTGACCTGACTCCTAATCACTCTCTCAAATACTTTTATTATGTGCGATGTTAGTGCAACTGGTCTATAATTCTTTGCCAATGCTTTGCTCCCTCCCTTGTGTAGAGGGGCTATGTCTGCTACTTTAAGTGCATCTGTAGCAGAACTGACTGAAATTATACAGAGGCTATGTCAAGCTCCTCCTCCACAAGAGATACAGCAGCCTCCACACTGTTGTGTCACAGCCGTGACCCGCGCTGGTAAAGGTTCTGTGGTGGTGGTGGTGGTGGCGGCGGCGGCAGCGGCGGACAGCAGAGATGAGAGCGACAACGGAGGCGGTGGCAGCGACGCCGTCAGTCAACTCAAGGATGACAGCAGTGTTAGTGACACAGAAACATTAACTGGACGAGGAAGTCGACCTGCATCAGCATATTTTAAAATGATTCATGACCTTAACGAACGCGCTCAAGCCAAGTACGAGAATGAAAATGATAATATTCTGAGTGACAGTAATTATGCCATACGACTTACAGAGAACATTCACTCGCGGACCATCCCGAGTTGCTCAGTGATCAAGAAACTGATGACGTCACCAGATGTTCCTGACGACACCAAACGCCAGGTTGGTGCGGCTCTTTACGTCGTAGAGTCACTTATGGACACATTGTGGAAGTGGGACAAGGACAACAGTGGGACCACCAGTCCCAGGGAGGAACAACACCAAGACGATGGCTGCTGCTGACACAAGGACCATTAAGTTTCTAAGTTGGAACATTCGTAGCATCAACAAAAGACTGAATGATCTAATTGCACATGTTACCAGTAACAACATAGATATAATTGCTTTACAGGAACCCTACACGTCCAATATGATAAACAAAACCCCACCAAAGATCAGAGGGTATGCATCCTATAATAACAGTAACGCCACAGGCCTATTAACATACATCAGAAGTGATTTACCGCACATTCTTGTGAGCACGTCACACAATGTACACACACAGTTCCATCACTTTCATGTACAAACTACAGCAGGCCACTTTTCATTCCTCAACGTATATGCCAGAAGCCAGAAGCTCAATGTAACATTGCTCCCAGATCTAGACAATCATGGGACAATATACATGGGAGATTTTAATGCTAGACATATTACGCTGGGAGACATTACTAACAACGATAATGGATGCAAATTTATCAAATATGTTTATGACAACAGATTAACCGTGTATACTACGGATACCCAAACTCATTTATTGGGAGGCAGACTTGATTATGTAATGGGTAGAAACCTTGTGCAAGATAGGATGGAATGTTCGTTGGTAAATCACTTAGTTAGTGATCACTATGCAGTTTCTGCTTCCTATGAGGTACAGTGTGATGTACCTAATAGACATCAGAGACGGAAAATGAATATTCCATATGGCTTGCATGACCACTTTATTAATTGTATATCAAAATGGTATCAAGATTACACAATAACGAATGTAGAAGCCTTCTCCAGAGATCTCGTTGATACAATTACTACCTACTACGACACATGGGTGTGTTGGGGAACAAGTCGTAAGCCTAGGAGAAGTGGGCAACACCTGCCACCACCCAAGTGGGTCCTCGACCCGTATTTGTTAAAGAACATGAACGAGTAAAGCAACTTGGAGATACGTACAAACGAACCAAAGCACAAGGTGACTTGCATGCATTTCTTGTTGCAAATAGAGAGATGAGAGACATGAGCAACGTTATACGTAATAAACATTGGGAAGAGTTCCTACAAAGTATAAATGAGCAAACAACACTTGTTGAAGTTTGGGAAAAGATACGAAAAATCTCTAGAAGCAACCCAACCAAACCACTGCACCACAGCCCACTAGAACAAGCAAACATTCTCCTTGATCAGTGGGCACTAACATCAAGCTACGACTCACTTCCAATTAACATACAGCATAAACTTAATGACACACGCCCCAACAGACAACGAACCATCAATCTTGCCTGTACAGCTATCGACGTGTCGGACCTTAATGATGTAACTGAATGGGAATTAAATCATGCACTAAAGATGGGAAATCAACTGCTCCTGGAGAGGACGGTATTACTTACAGTCTACTGAGATTAGTCTCACAAGTACCAGGTAATCCACTGTTAGTGCTGTACAGAATGAGTTTACGTGAAGGAGTATTACCTGATGCTTGGACAAAGAGTGTCATTGTTCCCATCCCCAAACCACACTCAGATAATTATAGACCCATATCTCTAACATCGTGTGTCTGTAAAGTGCTTGAACGTATTGTTCTTAACAGACTCATGTATCGTATACAGGGGCACCTGTCACCTCAACTGTTTGGATTTATGCCTGGGCTCAGTACACAACACTGTTTTGCTGAATACTTCGCACATATTGAAGCTTCCCCTCAAACAGTCTTCATCGACCTAGCAGCAGCTTTTGATACAGCAAACAGAGAAATATACTGGAACAGCTTGCCGAGCTGGGAATACAAGGAAAATTACTGAAATGGATAAAGGGCTATTTGTCTAATCGAACAGCATATGTTTTGTTTAATGGTGTTAAAAGCACAGAGAGCAAACACTTTGAACTGGGAACTCCACAAGGAGGGTCCTCAGCCCCCTGTTGTTCAACGTTCTGATGCATAAACTTATTAAAGATCTTCCAACTAATAATGAAGACACTGTCATTTGTTATGCTGATGATATATGTTTACAGGCTGCCTCCGAGCCTAGAATGCAAGTTCTGCTCGATGCTTTTGCTACTAGAGCTGAGGAATGTGGCCTCCTTATCTCTGTACAGAAAACTCGTGCCCTCATTCCATGTGGTATTCCACCACCCAATTATCATATAGATGGGCGAGCACTTGAGAACTGCGAGTCTTACAGATACCTTGGTGTCCCTATTAACGACCCTGGGTACCTTTCTTCTCTCAAGAGGAGACTGTGGGAGAGATTAAAGCCCTTGCGGGTCCTTGTTGGTGTCAATCATGGAATTAACGTGAGACTTGCTAGAATGTTTTATGTATCATTTATACGCTCTGTGATTGACTACAATGCTCTACATCTCACACTGTATACTGACAAAGAGCTGAAATCTCTTGAAACCTTGCAAAACGAAGCTATGCGTCTCATCCTTGGGGCTCCAAAGTCCACGAGAATAGTTAATATGAGAGCAGAGTTAAAATTACCTACCATAAGTGAGAGAATTTTGTCTATTAGCACAGTTTTCGGCGTGAAGGCATTGAGTAGATCTAGGCAACACATGAAGTTTCAAGCTAAACTTTCTAATATGCTGCACTCACCTGAGGTCTATAGAAGAAGAACGAAATCTGATTATGTATATTGGTTCTATAAGGTAGCCAACTCCATCAAAATATTAAATATGTACCCAACTCAACTAATGATTAATCAACCAATTACTCCATGGGATAACTGGGATTTATCAGTTGATTTTGTAAATGCGCCCAAGAAAGATAGTGTGCACTCTACATTATTAAAACAGTTAACACTGAAAAGCATCACTGAAAGT
>WNGS01165339.1:14197631-14210508 GCA_020271785.1 Procambarus virginalis
TGGTAGAAACCCAGGTAGATACATGATCTAGAGTATTTCCAGTTAGCAGTGACAAAGAGAAGGTTTAAACAAATATCTAATGACAATCTCACCGACCTGACCTAACAAATGGTCACAAAGAAGCTCTGAAGTGTTCGAATAGCCTATACATATATTATCGATAGTATTCGTGAGGGAAACAATTCACATATTGGGACACGTAATAGAAAACACTAGAACCCATGGACATATGTGCTCATGTTACTCATGGGGCCACTAGGAATTACGCCTGGGTGATAAATTAGAGCGGTACTATCTGGCATAGTGCTTTCCTTCAGATAACCCACAATGTCGACGTCACAACTAGATCGTCAACTTTTTGTGAACGACGAAATCTATGTCACGTCCTCGCTGAACATGTAATATTGCCTAGAGATTGTCACGTCATACCAGAGGCTGCCTGACTATTTCGCCCCCCTGGGGCCTAAGAGGTACTTTGAACTCTGTTAATTACTATATGAGTACTGATGGAACAGCTTGTATGATATGGATGTGGGCTTGGTATCCAAAATTACCATGTTAATAGCATTATTTAACAAATTTTATGTGACTTGTAACGATATATCCTGAGACTTGATAGAAACAGCACCTTAACACTTCACGGCTAGATTAAGGTGTGCTTGAATTGCAACAACTAAGTTATTCTATTATCAGGCTTCTCACCCTGTTCAAAAGAGATAAAACTGAGAGCTTAAATGTCTGTGAATGACGACATGTGGTGTTGCAGTAAGTATGTAGTGAGTGTGTGTGTAAATGTAAATATGGACTGGGTGACTGCAAGAGTACATATATAAGGGAAGCTACAGAATTACATTTCACCTTGTTAAATGAATAACCATCATGACTACTTTAGAAGCACAGTCGCGACTACTTTTAAATTGCCATGTGGTTCATCAGTAAAATCTGTGTACGTCTCTGTATTTACAGGTATATAAGTTAGCTAGCATTTTTTAAAAGCACCGACTCACCTTCAGTGGTTTGACAAAAATTGATTCATAAAGCCCTTAAAATTAATAGCTTTTAACACATCTCTACCCTTGTGCCACAGAGGACAGATGATAAATGTATATATGCTGGTTAGCATTGTAAATGTGTGGCCACATTGTAAATGTGTGGTAGAAAACAATAAAAAAAAAAAAAAAAAACTGTCATCATGACCTCCACATAGTCACTACAACCATCATCACCAGAACCATTCACTATTAATACCACCACTACTACAAGAAGCCAATATTATCAACAGAACCTGGTACTATCTCATAAATACTCCTACTCCGCCCAAGTAAAACAGAGACGAGCAACACTTAGTGGGCCAGCCAGAGGCTTACGGCCCGCGCACCCTGCAAAAAAATAAAAAAAATAAAAAAATAAAGGTACTATCACCATCACTAATACATCACTAGTATCAATCACCATCACCATTGTCAGTAATAAAAGTTACTATCACCACTAATACCAGTCACTATCACCACTAATACCAGTCACTATCACCACTAATGCCAGTCACTATTACCATCACTGGTGCGAGTGACTATCACCATCGCCTCTAGAACCAGTCACCCTTACCATGCTTCTTGCCTCTCCAGTTTTCTAAGAAGTCTATCCTCTCCTCTGTGAAGGGAAGGTCTAGGGCCCGCAAGATCCACCTCACGGGTTCCCCTCGAGCCCGAAGGTCAAGGTAGGCCAGGTGGTAGGTCATCCTCGTCCTGCTGGAGGGTAGGGAGTAGTTAGCAGGGTGGTAGGTGCTTCTCGACCTACTGACGGAGGGGGGGGGGGGCAAGGTATTGGTAATGTGGTAGGTCATTCACCTGCTGGAGGGGGTAAGTACAGTGTGTCACTACTGGCTATATGTGTACATCAGTGTGTTTGTGTAGTCTGTGTATGTGTAGTTATCGTATATAAGTAGCCAGTGTATATATGTAACCAGTGCGTGTATATTGCCAGTGTGTATGCGAGTGTATATATGTAGTCAGAATATATGTATATATAGTCAGAATGTATGTTGGTATATACTGACAGCAGGTTTTCATTTACAGTAGACATATTTAATTGAATATTCAGTGTTGATTATTTCCTGTTTAGGGCTTCTATCCCTCTGACCAGTGCTCTTGCATCCTTGTTTAATTGGAAGAGACTTTCTCCAAATATCATATTTGTTTGAGGTTGACTAAACGAATAAAAATTAACTGTAGAATGTGTTACAATTATTATAAATTTACACAACGTTTCGAACCTACAAGGTTCATTCTCAAGTGTGGAGACAAGGTTGATTGATGAAGGTTAAGTCACTCAAGAGGTGACGCCGGCATGAATAGCTCGTAAAGGAGACAGGAGTAATTGTTGTTTTAGATTTAGCTACTCTGAAATAAATGTGAAAAAAATAAATAAATGTCCATGATCACGGACTATAGTGAGCCCGTAATTGAGTTCGGTTATTCGCGATAACCTCGTTACTGTGATAGGATGTTGTTGGTTTAGATTCAGCTACTCAGAACAAAAAATTCCAAGTAGCACTGGCTATGGTGAGCCCGTAGTGGACTTCCCTGACACAGGAGCGGGGCTGTAACTATGGGGTGACAGGATGTTGTTGTTGTTTTAGATTCAGCTTCTGGGAACAAAAGTTAGATGTAGCACGGGCTATGGTGAGCCCGTAGTGGACTAACCTGGCACAGGAGCGGGCCTGTAACTGGGGGAAGGGGTGACATAAGTTATTGTTGTTTTACATTTAGCTATTCAGAACGAAATATCCACGTAGCACGGGCTATAGTGAGCCCGTGACAGTTGTTATTTTAGCTTCAGGGGCTCAAGAGGCTCCTCTTAAGTACTTTCGTCTCTCATTGTTCTGGCAAGTTGTGTCTGCCAGCTCGTCGAGCGCATGATTACCGTGCGCCTCGTGTAGTTCCTGGAACATCATTGATACCTCTTCCCCTCCCAATTTGGGTTTCGCTTGTTGCGTCATGATGGATATCTTCTTTTTTAAGTTTCTTGCATACCTCATTATTATCTTCTATGAGAACCCCCCCCCCTTATCTCCTTAATTTGGGTGCACGGTCTTGCATTGATTATTTCCCCCTTCCTCCTTATGTGACTTTTGCAGCAATGCAATTTTCAAACTGCCTCTCAGCTTAATTCTCTCCTATCTCGGTTGTATTTATTTATAGTTCTCTTTAGTTGCTCTGTATTGTCTTCTGTTCCTAGTTCTCATTTACAACATTTCTATTGTCTCATTTGCTGTCTTCCATTCCATCTATCTTTCTCGTCCTCGTGTAGTCCCCTTGTCTGTAATCTCTCTTCCTCTTCAACGAGTTTCTTGGTGTAGCCAACTGCTCCAGCGCCACTATGTATTCAAGCAGCTGGGCAATATTGTGTGTGTGTATCTAGTTGTGCTCTCAACTAGGTGAATACCTTGACATCGCCTCTCAACTGTTAATCAATCAACTGTTACTAACTACTAATTTTTTTTTGACACACACATCCCCAGGTAGCAGCCCGTAAAAGCTGTCTAACTCCAAGATACCTGTTTACTGCTAGGTAACAGGGGTGAAAAAAACTGCCCATCTGTTTCCGCCGGCGGCCTGGATCGAACCCGGACCCTGGGATTACGAGTCCCAAGCGCTGTCCATTCAGCCACGGCTCCTAGATACTCGGTGTGTGTATTCACCTAGCTGTATTTACCTAGTTGTGCTTGCGGGGATTGAACTTTGTTCTTTCTTCCCGCCTCTCAACTCGCAATCAACTGTTACTAACTACTAACTAATTTTTTCCACACACACACACACACACACACACACACACACACACACACACACACACACACACACACACACACACACACACACACACACAAAGCAGCCCGTAACTCCCTACGGGCTAACTCCCAGGTATCTATTTACTGCTAGGTAACAGGGGCATCAGGGTGAAATAAATTTTTGCCCATTTGTTTCTGCCTGGTCTGGGAATCGAACCCGGGCCACAGAATTACGAGACCTGTGCGCTGTCCACTCAGCTACCAGACCCCTTGTGTGTGTGTGTGTACTCACCTATTTGTGCTTGCAGGGGTTGAGCTTTGGCTCTTTGGTCCCGCCTCTCAACTGTCAATCAACTGGTGTACAGATTCCTGAGCCTACTGGGCTCTATCATATCTACATTTGAAAATGTGTATGGAGTCAGCCTCCACCACATCACTGCCTACTGCATTCCACCTGTTAACTATTCTGACACTGAAAAAAATTCTTTCTAACGTCCCTGTGGCTCATTTGGGTACTCAGTTTCCACCTGTGTCCCCTTGTTCGCGTACCACCAGTGTTGAATAGTTTATCCCTGTCTACCCCTGTCAATTCCCCTGAGGATTTTGTAGGTAGTGATCATGTCTCCCCTTACTCTTCTGTCTTCCAGTGTCGTAAGGTGCATTTCCCGCAGCCTTTCCTCGCAACTCATGCCTCTCAGTTCTGGGACTAGTCTAGTGGCATACCTCTGAACTTTTTCCAGCTTCGTCTTGTGCATGACTAGGTACGGGCTCCATGCTGGGGCCGCATACTCCAGGATTGGTCTTACATATGTGGTATACAGGATTCTGAATGATTCCTTACACAGGTTCCTGAATGCTGTTCTGATGTTAGCCAGCCTCGCATATGCCGCAGATGTAATTCTTTTTTATGTGGACTTCATTAGACAGGTTTGGTGTGATATCAACTCCTAGATTTTTCTCTGTCAGTTTCATGAAGTACTTCATCTCCTATTCTGTATCCTGTGTCTGGCCTCCTGTTTCCACTGCCTAGTTTCATTACTTTGCATTTACTCGGGTTGAACTTTAGCAGCCATTTGTTGGACCAATCATTCAGTTTGTCTAGGTCATCTTGTAGCCTCCTACTATCATCCTCTGTTTCAATCCTCATAATTTTTGCATCATGAGCAAACATTGAGAGAAACGAGTTTATACCCTCTGGGAGATCATTTACATATATCAGAAACAGTATAGGTCCAAGGACTGACTGGTCCTTGAGAATCGACTTGAGAATGGTCCAGGACGGACCGAAACGTCGTCGTCCCTTCACCTTCTAGTGTGTGGTCTGGTCAACAAGGACTGACTCCTGAGGGACTCCACTTGTAACGTCTCACCAATCTGAGACCTCACCCCTCACAGTGACTCTTTGTCTTCTGTTGCTTAGGTACTCCCTTATCCAGTGGATTGCCTTCCCTTTCACTCCAGCCTGCATCTCCAGCTTTTTCACTAGCCTCTTGTGTGGTACTGTATCAAAGGCTTTTTGGCAATCCAAAAATATGCAGTCTGCCCACCCTCTCTTGCCTGATTTTTGTTGCCTGGTCGTAGAATTCAATTAACCCTGTGAGGCAGGACTTGCCATCCCTGAACCCATGTTGATGCTGTGTTACAAAGTTCCTTCGCTCCAGATGTTCCAGTAGCTTTCTTCGCACAATCTTCTCCATCAGCTTGCATGGTATGCAGGTTAGGGACACTGGCCTGTAGTTCAATGCCTCCTGACTATCCCCTTTCTTGTATATTGGGACTACATTGGCTGCTTTCCAAATTTCTGGCAGTTCCCCTGCTGCCAGTGATTTGTTATACACTATGGAGAGTGGCAGGTACAGTGCTTATGCTCCTTTCTTAAGTATCCAAGGGAAGATTCCATCTGAGCCTATAGCCTTTGTCACATCCAACTCTAGTAAAACTTCCTTACTTCTGCACTGGTAATCTCAAACTCTTCTAATGGTTCCTGGTTAACAATTCCCTCTCTTATCTCTGGAATATCTCCTTGCTCTAACGTGAAGACCTCCTGGAATTTCTTATTCAGTTCCTCACACATTTCCTTGTCGTTTGTAGTGAATCCTTCTGCCCCTATCCTTAATTTCATAACCTGTTCCTTTACTGCTGTTTTTCTTTTGATGTGGCTGTGCAGCAATTTAGAATGAGTTTTTGCCTTGCTTGCGATGTCATTTTCGTATTGTCTTTCTGCCTCTCTTCTAATCCTGACATATTCATTCCTGGCACTTTGGTATCTTTCTCTGCTCTCTAGTGTCCTGTTATTCCTATAGTTTCTCCACGCCCTTTTACTTTGCTGCTTTGCTAGTCTGCATCTTTGATTAACCATGGGTTTCTCATCTTCATTTCATTGTTTTCTTTTGGACTGGGACAAACATGTTTGCTGCCTCCTTGCACTTCTGCGTGATATAGTCCATCATGTCTTGGGGCCGTCTTTCCCTGAGCTCTGTTTACCATGTATATATGTTAGAAATTCTTTATCTCCTCATAGTTCCCTTTTGGAATGCCAGCCTTTTGTTTTCAGTACCCCTCCTGAGTTCAATAACCCTTCTTCAACCAGATACTCAAACGTCAGTACATTGTGGTCGCTAATTCCTACTGGGGCCTCAAAGCCGACTTCCTTATGTCGGAGTCGTTCAGAGTGAAGACTAGGTCGAGTCTCGCTGGTCATCGTTTCCTCTCATCCTTGTGGGTTCCTGACATGCTGGCTTAGAAAGTTTCTTGGTCTTCACCTCCATTATCGGCTCTCATGTATCCTCTCCTCCATGCGGTTCCTTGTTCTCACAGTCTATCCTTCCGTGATTGAAGTCAGCCATGATGAGCAGATGGGATCTATTTGTACAGGCAGCAGAGACTGTTTTCACCTAGTTGTGCTTGCTCTTTCGGCCCGCCTCTCAACTGTCAATCAACTGTTTGCTAACTTCGTTTTTACCCACACCACACACACACACACCACACACACACACACACACACACACACACACACACACCACACACACACACACACACACACACACACACACCAGGAAGCAGCCCGTGACAGCTGACTAACTCTCAGGTACCTATTTACTGCTAGGTAACAGGGCATTCAGGGTGAAAAAACTTTGCCCATTTGTTTCTGCCTGGTGCGGGAATCGAACCCGCTCCACAGAATTACGAGCCCTGCGCGCTATCCACCAGGCCCGACACTGTGGTGGTGTGTGTGTTGTGTGGGTGGTGTGTGTGTGTGTGTGTGTGTGTGTGTGTGTGTGTGTGTGTGTTGCGCGCGCGCGCGTGCTGGAAGCTGTTATCACTGGCGACACTCCGGGAAAAACAAACACATGCTCCCGTGCGGGATTCACTCTCCGCTCACTAGATTTTTCTCTTCGATCTCTTGTCACATTTCTCTATCTTTTCCACCCTCTACTCCTCATTATATCATCGACTCATCATCACTATCATTATCGTCGACTTCATCATCAACGTTATCATCACAGCATCACGTTATCACCATCATCATAGTCATCAGCATTATCAGTATCATCATTATGAGCATCGCATCGTCGTCCCCAAACTAATCATGCTTCCTCAATTTCCACTCATATTATCCCATTGTTTACCTAACATTCATATTATAAGTAGCATCAGTGCCTCAAGCTGCCACTTGGGGTCTACAGCATTGAGGAGGAGAGTCCCCGGCAGGTACCTTAACATGCGATTACCTTGTCATGATTTCGGGGCTTGGCGTCCCCCGCGGCCTTGTCCCCGACCAGACCTTCGACGTATTGTGTACAGCTCTGCGGGGATAATAACAATACTCTTGATCACAGGTTCGAGCTCCTCCCTCGACTGTTGTGTCGTGTAGAGTGTAGCGGCGAGTGATTGATGAAGAATAAGCCACCCAACAGGTGGCACGGGCACGAATAACCCGTAAGAGGTGGCCCTTTTGAGCCATTACCAGTATCAATAGATGATACTGGAGATAGATGATCAATAGATGATACTGGAGATCTGTGGAGGTGCGGCTGCACCCTGCGTTACGGGAGATGTCTCCCGTGAGCGGCGAGTGTTGTGGAGCAAGTATTATATGCGCCTCAAGACTGCTGGTAATTCATAATCTCGCTAGGCCAACTAGTTTCAGGATGACAAGATGGCACCTATTTTTTTAGGTAAATCATTATCGCTAGTACCAGTTCCTATAATACGATACGCCGGTTCTAATTGAGTGGGTTTTTGATTAGCTTAATTAATTAAGAACTACCCTAAGAATCCGGCTTTGAAGGAAGTCTCCATAGAACAGAGCCGATATACCCCAGTTCTTGTGAGCTTTTGTTGAATCACTTGTGACACAAAAGATTATTGATGTGTGTATTTGTGTGGGTGATTAAATATGTATATAGTTAACAAACAACACAGAAATCATCGATAGATACAGCGATAGCAGGCAGCTTGACATCTGCGAGGCACTACACATCAAGAAGTCAACACCAGCAATCAACAGCCAATTAATGCACAACTATATTCTACCCACTTCAAGACCCGCACCATATAGAAGCATCAAGAAATATGGGCCAATAGGCCTTTGCAGTTACTTCAATTCTTCCCTTTAATTTACCCAATTTATACCCATTGTTCGTGTTCTGTCTTGTGTGAAAGTTTTCTTCACCCATCCAAAACTGTTGTAACATATCACCTCACCCAAAATGCGGGTATATAAGATAAAAGCTGTTGAAATCATAGCATAGTAGAACTCTGTTTAGTGTTTGCAGGTTATAGTTGTGTGTGTGTAAACTAAAGTCTTTGAAAATGTAATAAGTTATTACAAAACGCGTTTAAGTGTCGCGTCAGACTAGAAATAAAAATGAATTTTGGAGAATTGATTTTTCAATTACCATCAACAGTGAAAAGAAACATAAGAAATATTGAGAAAATTCGTGTTAGAATTATTAATCTTACTTTTTCGGTCATATTTAATAATGTATGTATATGTATATATGTGTATGTATATATATGTGTATGTATATATATATATATATATATATATATATATATATATATATATATATATATATATATATATATATGTACATGTATGTATGAGTATATTTACATGTATATAAACATTAATAATTTTGTAACTAGCATCAAGAGATTGTTATTTGCTTAGTTAAACGAACTAGAGGGTTCAGTTACTGAACCGATTATGTGCCTCTGTAATCCTTTACACCACCGCCCACGGGATGGGTATGGGGTGCATAATAAAGAAATAACTTGAACTCTTGTGGCTTTGTCAGTGAGCCACCCGGCCAGCAGCGTCTATTGCAACCCTGATCTTTATCCGAGTCAGTGACAGTCACTGTCTGCTGACACATAGGTCACAGGTTCAACAACAGCTCACTTGCAGACTTTATGGCATAATTTTGTTGGTAACACATTAACAAACATTTTAAAGATAAGCAAATTTGTGTGAGTTATAGGAACATTTTTTCTGGTTTCTAATGCGTGCAGAGATCCTTTACTGCTAGAATCCACTCAATTTAACATGTAAATTACTGGGACCGACTAAAGAGCCTAAATCTGTACTCCCTTGAGCGCAGGCGGGAGAGATACACAATAATTTACACGTGGAAATTAATTGAGGGGCTGGTCCCAAACCTGCACACGGAAATAACATCACATGAGACCAGAAGACATGGCAGGATGTGCAGAATACCCCCGTTGAAAAGCAGAGGTGCAACAGGTACTCTGAGAGAGAACTCTTTCAACATCAGGGGCCCAAGACTGTTCAACACGCTTCCACTACACATAAGGGGCATAACTGGCAAACCCCTCACAGTGTTCAAGAGAGAACTGGATAAGCACCTCCAAAGGATACCTGATCAACCAGGCTGTGACTCATACGTCAGGCTGCGAGCAGCCGCGTCTAACAGCCTGGTTGATCAGTCCAGCAACCAGGAGGCCTGGTCGACGACCGGGCCGCGGGGACGCTAAGCCCTGGAAGCACCTCAAGGTAAGTCTCCAATATGCCTGTTCGCTGTCCGTGCAAAGGCACAGGCACTCTCATATTCTGAGTCCACTGATCCTTCTGTAAAGATGTGGGTGGCTCCTGATACTGCAATGTTGCACATTTGTTTTTCAATTATGTACCATAGGATTGTTTTATCATAGGCAGCCTTGTTCATCGGAAGACCTTCAGTTACTATTTAGAAGGTAGGATCCTTCCACGGTGGGGAAGAAGTGTAGTTTGGGTGTGGTTGATCATCTCTGTCAAACATCATGCTTTTTAATTGTAGTCTGTATAGGACTGCTCTTGCAGCCCAAGAGTTACCATTGTTTTGGTCAGGTCTAACCACTAAGGTCTGTCATACTGGGACTGGATCAGGGGAAACAATTATCTTACTGCTTTACATAGCTTTTCTTTGAGATATTCTTTCTTGAAGAGTGGCCAAACCCGTTTCCAGTCTTAGAGTTTCAAGCCTGGTTCACATTGGGGCTCCCAGTGCAGCTCTCATAGCATTGTTTTGGACTTCAAGCTTTTTCCACTGTTGGTGTGATAGACTTGTGAGTGCAGGTGCGGCATAGTCGATCACTGATCTGAATGCCTGTACATAGTATATGCGAAGGACTTGTAGATTGCTTCCTTCAAAGAGGGAGGTTAGCGACCTGAGGATTGCCGTCCGGGCCGCAGTTCGCTCTGAAGACTTCAGCCTTAACATTTATGTGTGTCTAGGATTTCTCCTAGATACTGATAAGTGTCCACCCATTCAATTGGTTGACCCTGTACTGTGAGTTGGTTGTGAGGCTTCACTATTTTTATGGGCATGGCTTTTGTCTTGGTGGTGTTGAGTTTGATACCAATCTGCTTTGCCTCTTCATTGATGCAGGCGCATCAGTGGGCGTGCTGCATCCCTTCCTTTTATGATGATGACAAAGTCGTCCGCGTAGTTTAACATCCTGCAGTGATGTGGTAGTTCCAACCTCATTATTCTTTCCATTAAACAGTTGAAGAGAAGGGGGCTGAGAATGCCTCCTTGCGGTGTACTATTTCATATTTTCATGTGTTTTGTATTCATAGACTGGGCTATGAAGTTTCACTCTTGCTTCTCTGTTTATGAGAGTTTTTGGTCCAGGAGAGCAGGTTGCCTTTGACCTATTTGTCGATGAGGCAGCAGAGAATAGCTGGGGAGCAAGCCAGTTCAAAGGCTTTCTCGAGGTCCAGGAATATCAGCATTCTGGTCTGTCATTCAAGTAGGCTAACAGAGTGGTAATACATTCCACTGTGCCAAACCCCTTTTTCTATAGGCATATATATATCCTGGTGCAGTTTAGGCATTTTCCACTCAAGTCTGTTGAGTGCCATTCTGTCAGCCGTCTTGGCTGCACAGCTTTGGAGAGAGATGGGTCTGGGATTAGCTGGATCTTTGGGTTTTGGGATCGGCACTATATCTGCTTCATTCCAAGCTGTAGGTCTAGTTTGAGAAGTCCAGGTTAAATTAATTACGAAACAATTACGTAATTGTTTACGTGGTAAACGAAACAATTCAGCGATCTCACTTCTACTTGGGATTGCCCGAAACGCTCTGCGTACTATAGTGGCTTTAGGTATTGTATGTACTACCTCTATCTTTAAATCAAACAGAAGGTTTATACTGTAACTCTGCAAGTATGCATGTACTTTTCCTAAATAAATTATTATTATTATTATTATTATTATTATTATTATTATTACGTTACCCGGTAATTTGTTCCATAAATCAATAACTGGTTCCTAACCAGTTCCAGAACCAGGTCTTTTATGACTTTAAAATTCTCCAGTTTGTATCCATTGTTTTGAGTTCTCTTGTTGATATACTTAAAATATTGTATCCCATGTTGTTGTTGTTTTCGATCTAGCTACTCGGAACGAAATGTCCATGTAGCACGGGGGATGGTGAGCCCGTAATTGAGTGTGATTGTATTCCATTTGTTATACCCTTATCTCTATTTACATTCTTCAGTCATGTCACTCCTTACTCTTCATCGTACCAGAGAATGTAAATTAAGTTTTTTTGTTAATCTTTCTTCATAAGGGAAGTTTATAATTATTGGGATTAACTTTATCAACCTTCTCTGCACGCGTTCATGATAATGTATCTACATCCTCTAGTGCGGTGCCTAAAATTAAACTGCATTATCTAAATGAGTCCTAAGTGCAAGATAAAACTGCAGAGTGAACACACCTCAGCAGTCATCCACAGCACCACCCCAACGCTTCATAATACAAGGTGTACTGTTTTGTGTGTTAATTGTCATATTCATTAATTACAAACACATTCACTCTCTAATTGCACACTGCTTCCAATATCTTTATTTTATATATTTTTTATACTGAATGGACCAACATGTGTCCTTGCTCCTTATCACATCTCGCGTGTTGTTCACTCTCATTTTCACTTCCTCACACACTCGCTCCCCACTTCGTCACACTCTCTCCCCACTTCCTCACACACTCGCTCCCCACTTCCTCACACTCGCTCCCCACTTCCTCACACGCGCTCCCCACTTCCTCACACACTCGCTCCCCACTTCGTCACACTCTCTCCCCATTCCTCACACACTCGCTCCCCACTTTCTCACACTCGCTCCCCACTTCCTCACACGCGCTCCCCACTTCCTCACACTCTCTCCCCACTTCCTCACACCTCTCTCCCCACTTCCTCACACTCTCTCCCCACTTCCTCACACTCTCTCCCCACTTCCTCACACTCTCTCCTCCCCACTTCCTCACACTCTCCCATCCCCACTTCGTCACACTCTCTCCCACTTCCTCACACTCTCTCCCCCCACTTCCTCACACTCTCTCCCCACTTCCTCACACTCTCTCCCCACTTCGTCACACTCTCTCCCCACTTCCTCACACTCTCTCTCCCCACTTCCTCACACTCTCTCCCCACTTCGTCACACTCTCTCTCCCCCACTTCCTCACACTCTCTCCCCACTTCCTCACACTCGCTCCCCACTTCCTCACACTCGCTCCCCACTTCCTCACACTCTCTCCCCACTTCCTCACACACTCGCTCCCCACTTCCTCACACTCTCTCC
>WNGS01165339.1:14232657-14251490 GCA_020271785.1 Procambarus virginalis
TCTTTGTTATTGACCATCTTTTGTTTTGACGTATACACTTTTCCATCACTGAATTTTTCACTCACTTTCACTTGTTTTCTTGTATTTTAGTTACTTAACTTCCATATACCTTCATGTGCCCGGAACACTTACAGCCCTCACCTGTTCCTGGTACTTTGGCAGTTGGATCTTCTTGGGCCTGCTGCAGTGTGGCTCCTGCCTCTCACGCGCGTGTGTGTGTGTACTCACCTAGTTGTACTCACCTATTGGTGCTTGCGGGGGGTGAGCTTTGGCTCTTTGTTCCCGCCTCTCAACTGTCAATCAACTGTGTACAGATTCCTGAGCCACTGGCTCTATCATATCTACATTTAAACTGTGTATGGAGTCAGCCTCCACCCATCACTGCCTAATGCATTCCATCCGTTAACTACTCTGACACTGAAAAAGTTCCTTCTAACGTCCCTGTGGCTCATGTGGGTCTCAGTTTCCACCTGTGTCCCCTTGTTTGCGTACCACCAGAGTTGAATAGTTTATCCTTGTCTACCCGGTCGATTCCCTGAGGATTTTGAGGTTGAGATCATGTCTCCCCTTACTCTTCTGTCTTCCAGTGTCGTAAGGTGCATTTCCCGCAGCCTTTCCTCGTAACTCATGCCTCGTAGTTCTGGGACTAGTCTAGTGGCATACCTCTGAACTTTTTCCAGCTTCGTCTTGTGCTTGACAAGGTACGGGCTCCATGCTGGGCTGCATACTCCAGGATTGGTCTTACATATATGGTATACAAGATTCTGAATGATTCCTTACACAGGTTCCTGAAGGCTGTTCTGATGTTAGCCAGCCTCGCATACGCCGCCTATGTATGCCTTTTGATATGGCTTCAGGAGACAGGTTTGGCGTGATATCAACT
The DNA here is from genome assembly GCA_020271785.1 of Procambarus virginalis. NCBI lineage: Eukaryota > Metazoa > Arthropoda > Malacostraca > Decapoda > Cambaridae > Procambarus > Procambarus virginalis. Next base: position 14,233,541 of record WNGS01165339.1, read on the forward strand.
CCTAGATCTTTCTCTCTGTCCGTTTCATGAAGGACTTCATCTCTGATTCGCTCTCCTGTGTCTGGTCTCCTGTTTCCTCCCCGTAGTTTCATTACCTTGCATTTACTCGGGTTGAACTTTAGTAGCCTTTTGTTGGCCCATTCCTTCAGTTTGTCTAGTCTCTTGCAGCCTCATACTATCTCCCTTTGTCTTAATTCTCCTCATAATTTTTGCATCATCAGCAAACATTAAGAGGAACGAGTCTATTCCCTTTGGAAGATCATTTACATATATCAGAAACAGTATAGGTCTAAGGACTGACCCCTGTGGGACTCCACTGGTGACGCCTCGCCACTCAGAGACCTCACCCTTCACAGTGACTCGCTGCCTTCTGTTGTTTAGGTACTCCCTTATCCAGTGGAGTACCTTCCCTTTCACTCCTGCCTGCATCTCCAGCTTGTGCACTAGTCTCTTATATGGTAATGTGTCAAAGGCTTTCTGGCAATCCAAAAATATGCAGTTGCCCACCCCTTTCTTTCTTACCTGATTTTTGATGTCTGGTCAAAGAATTCAGTTAGTCCTGTGAGGCATGATTTGTCATCCCTGAACCCATGCTGATGTTGTGTTACAAAGTTCTTTCTCTAGATCTTCCACTAGCTTTCTTCGTGCAATCTTCTCCAATATCTTGCATGGTATGCAAGTTAGGACACTGGCCTGTAGTTCAGTGCCTCCTGTCTATCATCCTTCTTAAATATCGAGACTACATTACCCGTCTTCCAAATTTTTGGCAGTTCACCTGTTACCAGTGATTTGTTATACACCATGGAGAGTAGCTGGCAAAGAGCGTCTGCGCCTTGCTTCAGTATCCATGGTGAGATTCCATCCAGGTCTATAGCCTTTCTCACTTCCAACTCTAGCAAGAGCTTCCTTACATCCCCACTGGTAATCTCAAACTCTTCTAGTGGTTCTTTTTTCTATTAACTATTCCCTCTCTTATCTCTGGAACTTTGCCTTGCTCTAATGTGAAGACCTGGAATTTCTTATTCAGTTCCTCACACACTTCCTTGTAGTTTGTAGTGAATCTGTCTGCCCCTATCCTCAATTTCATTACCTGTTCCTTTACTGTTGTTTTTCTCCTGATGTGGCTGTGCAGCAATTTAGGTTGAGTCTTTGCCTTGCTTGCGATGTCATTTTCGTTTTGCCCTTCTGCCTCTCTTCTCACCCTGAAGTATTCATTCCTGGCATTCGGTGGTATCTTTCTCTGCTCTCTAGTGTCCTGTTATTTCTATAGTTTCTCCACACCCTTCGTTCTCTGATTAAACCATGGGTTTCTCGTCTGTATTTCCTTTTTTTTCCTTTTGGACTAGGACAAACTTGTCTGCTGCCTTCTTACACTTCTGTGTGATGTAGTCCATCATGTCTTGGGACGTCTTTCCTCCGAGCTCTGTGTCCCAAGTTATATCTGTTATGAATTTTCTTATCTCCTCATATTTTCTCTTTCGGAATGCAAACCTTTTGTTTTCTGGGCCCTTCCTTGAGTACGTTAACCTTACTTCGACCAGATACTCAAACATCAGTACACTGTGATCGCTCATTCCCACGGGGGCTTCGAAACTGATTTCCCTTATGTTGGAGTCATTCAGAGTGAAGACTAGGTCGAGTCTCACTGGTTCGTCGTTGCCTCTCATTTTTGTTGGTCCCCTGACATGCTGACTTGAAAAGTTTCTTGTCGCCACTTCCAACAGTTTAGCTCTCCATGTTTCCTCACCTCCATGTGGTTCCTTGTTTTCCCAGTCTATCACTCCATCATTGAAGTCCTCATGATGAGCAGATGTTATCTATTTCTACAGGCAGCAGTGGCTGCTCTCTCAGTTATAGTGTTAACCGCCATGTTGTTGTTGTTGTTGTTATACTCTTGCCTGGGTCTTCTGTCGTTTGGTGGAGGGTTATATATCACTGCTACTACTCTTGGTCCTCCCATTGTCATGGTGCCTGTTATGTAGTCTCTGAACCCCGGGCAGCCGGGATAACCATCTCCTCGAAACTCCATTCTTTTCTTATGACTAGGGCCACTCCACCTCCTCCTCTTCCTTCCTTCTCTTTCCTTATTACAGTGGAAAATATTTTTCCACTGTAAATAATCCACTTATTATTATTTCCTTATTAGTCCTGTGGAAACACGACATTTGTTATGATTCCTGAGAGTTTTGTTTCCGTGAGTCCAATTACATCTGGGTTCCCTTTTTGTACTCTTTCCCTAAGTTCACTTGCCTTGCTTGTAATACCATCTATGTTCGAGTACATTACCTTGAAATTGACTCTTCTTTCCATCCTCAGTTTCTGTTTATTCCACTGGTGTATTTATTCCACCCAAAGGGTGTCTGGGGTGGGAGGGCCTAGGGAGGAGGACTTGGGGGTGGGGTGAGAGGAGGCTGGGAGGATCCAGTATGGGAAAGCTAAGAGAGTCTGGGGTGGTGTAGCTGACAGGGTCTGGAGGGAGGTCATTCGTTGGGGGAATGAAAGAGAGCCTAGGGTAGAGGGGGCCTGGGAGGTCAGGGATTGGGAGGGTAGGGGTGCCTGGGGTGGGGGGCAGGAGGCAGGGAGGGAGGGGGGTGTGGTAGGAAGGAGAGCTTGGGGTAGAGGAAACTGGGAAGGGTATGGGGCGGAGAAACAGGGGAGGGATTGGTGTGGGAAACAGGGAGGGTGTCTGATGTGGGGGAGGAAGTTGGGGAAGAAGGAGGGCATGGGGGGCCTGGGGGAGCAGGGGGGGAAAGGGCAGGGTCTGGAGAGGCTCTCTAATAGTTTGGGGAAGTGAAGGTGATTGGGGGGGGGAATGGTCGTAGGGTGGGATGGTGGGAGGTTTCTGTTATATTCCTCCCTGGGGATCCTGGCCTGTTGGTGAGGGGATTCCCATTCCCCTCTGAGGTTACTGGGATACTGAGCCGAGTCCTATGGATCCCCCATTCACATCCCTCCCTTGCGTCTCTTCCTTGTTTTGCTGCCTTCCTTCTTTCTTCCCTCATCATGTCCCTCTACAAAAAAACGTTTTTGTATCTCCATAGTCTCATAAGCTTGCTTTTCCTTGACAGGATTTCCTCTTTTGTGGCCTTGTTCGTGAGCACTAACTTTATCAGTCGTTTCCTTTCCTTCTTGTAGGCGCCCAGCCTGAAAATCGTCTCTATGTTGCCATTAGCTCCTACCATATCCAGACCCTCCAAGATCTTTATCACCGTAGCTCGGTCCTTCCTTTCCACTCCTCCTGATTGGATTCTTCCGGTTTCTGTACTCCTACAACTATAATAGACCTTTTAAGTGTGTGTGTGTGTGCGTGCGTGCGTGCGTGCATGCGTGCGTGTGTGTGTGTTTATTCACTTCGGTGTACTTGCAGACTGGAACAACAGTATCCTGCCTCTGGTGTTAGATTAAACACCATACCTCCACCCAGGACACACCATTGGTGCTCTGGTCTTGTATACTTTGCAGGTATTATTCCAACGTAACAAGCATGAAAATTTGATCCTCTGGAATATCGTAAATTTGTATGGCATTGGCCATCTTGTGGGCATGTGGCCCTCACTTTGTCCAGTGGACAGTTGTTTATTCAGGGCGGGCTGCATATCACTTACGTCGCTTCTCTTAGTAAAACCCTGGAATTCATATCGTTTTTGTATCGATTCTTTGTTTCTCTCTTATGTTTCCATTCTCGTTACTTGTTCGTTAGTATTTGTTGAGTCTTTTCTTTATTCTGCACTATTTCTTCCTACATATTTGTTGTAGTTTATTCGCATCGTTTGTTAATCAAATATAATGTTGTACTTCATCATTTACACAGAAAAATCACATTATCGCAACCCATCCCCAGACCAAGTCCATTCCATCCAGCTGTCGACCCCAAAGACGCAATCATAAATTTTAACACGCTCTTTATTCAAAACAGGATTTTTCTCAAATATAAATTGATATTATTTATATTACCATATTGTACATCTTTAGGCACTGGTTAAGTTCTGTTGGCGTATTTGTAGTACGTGTGTGAAGCACTTACAGCAACCCGTCCTCGACTCAAGTCCATTCCATCCAGCGGTCGACCCCACAGACGCATTCATAAATTTTAACATGCTGTTCATTCAAAACGGGAATGTTCTCAAGTATAAATTAATATTATAATATATTGGCATATTGTGTATATATAGGCATAGGATAGGTCTTTAGGTTCTGTTTGGCAATTATTTGTATTTGTAGTACGTGGGTGAAGCATTTATAGCGTGGTGAATCGAACAAAATTCGTCAGTGAAGCACTTGTTCCGGAAGTGTTCGAACGTCATCAGTTGTGAGTCGTGTGTAAACCGTTTTTCATTAAAAAACAGGGGGTTTGGCCGGTGCATGGAATGGACTTTGGGGATCTTTGGAGAACGGGCTGATTATTGTGATATACAATGAAAAAATTCACAGGAGTCGTGATGAGGGTTCAAACTTATGCGCTGGGTGTTGCCAAGCACGTTCTAGTCGACTACACCATGACATGGTCATAAGAATTGCATCCTGGGGTACTACTGCACTTTCAAGGATACCGAGGCTCCCTGACGCCAAACTGGGTTTCACGCAGTTCCCCCCCATGCACTCGGGCTCTGTCGTCCAACAGTTCTACCTCTGACGCCCGTCTTTCAATACACAGAGAAATCACATTATCGTGATAGAGGTAGACCTACTTGTCATGTTCATAGAAAACGGTACCATCCGTGTGTATGTGTAGTGGCTGAGACGCCAGCAGAGAAGGTAAACAGAGAGCGTACAGGACGCCACCAGCTTGGAAGCAGCTAGTCAGGTAACCGTTTATAAGTATTAAAGTCAGTAACCAAGCAATGGCTTTTTATAATGGCTTTTTATCTTGATAAAAATGAGTTCCCTGTTGGGTTATTTGTGGACCTGCGTAAGGCTTTTGACACTGTCAACCACCAAAACCTTCTTCTTAAATTACATCATTATGGAGTCAGAGGTCTCTCCCTACAATACCTCAAATCTTACCTTACTGACAGGCTCCAGTATGTTTCTGTGAACAATTCAATTTCTCCCACCCTACCCATCAACATTGGTGTTCCTCAGGGCAGCATACTTGGCCCTCTCCTCTTTCTCATCTACATTAATGACCTTCCTAATGCCTCCCAACACCTAGACCAATTCTATTTGCTGACGACACAACCTTCATTTACTCCAGTCCTGACCCCCTTGCTCTAAATGCCACAGTAAATACCGAGCTAAATAAAGTCCATCTTTGGCTAACTGCCAACAACTCACCCTTAACATTGACAAAACTTTCTATATTCTGTTTGGCAATAAATCCTCTAATCAAATAAATCTCAAGATAAACAATACCCAAATTTGCAACAAATTAGATGGTAAATTCCTTGGCGTTCTCATTGACCACAAGCTTAATTTCCAAGGACACATTCTAAATATATCAAAAAAAGTTTCAAAAACTGTTGGCATTCTTTCTAAGATCGGATATTATGTACCCCGCCCTGCCCTGGTTACTCTCTATTACTCCCTCATCTATCCATACCTCAACTATGGTATTTGTGCTTGGGGTTCTACTACCCAAAATCATTTACGTCCTCTAATTACTCAACACAAAGCTGCTATTAGGACAATATCCAACTCTGGCCTCAGACATCACTCGGTACCCCTATTCAAATCTCTGAATATGTTAGATATTAAGTCACTGCACATTCTCTCATGTGTATTATACATATATAAAACGCTGAACTGTAATGCCAATCCTGACCTCAAAAGCTTCATTGAAAGTTGTAACAGAACCCATGAGCACCACACCAGAAATAAATACAGTTTTGATATTCCAAGAGTACGACTTAATCAAACTAGAAATGCTCTACAAATCAAGGGACCCAGAATGTGGAATGACCTCCCCAACCATGTTAAAGACTGTCCCTCTCTCAACCAGTTTAAGATTAAAACTAAACACTACCTGATAAATTCCCTGTAACCTACCTTACCACTCTATTGTCAACCCATGTCTGTTATTTTTTTATTCAACGCTGTTTGTCTACCTATTGTATTTGTGCTGCTTTTTCAGTCATGTTCCCCCCCCCCTTTTTTTATCTTTATTTGTATCTGTTCTCAATACATTTTATTCTTTTTGCTCAATTAGTATTAAGTTTTATATATTAATGTTTTTCTTGCCCGAAACGCATTGCGTAATAGTGGCTTTAGGCATTGTATGTACTAGCTCTATCTATAAATCCACTTATGTAAAATCATTTTATGTATGTACCTTTCCTGAATAAACATATTTATTTATTTATATTTATATCAACCCTTCAACCAAGACTTCCTTAGCTACACACAAACACCACACTACTTGACCTGGGGAATTGCGTGAAACCCCAGTTTGGCTTCAGTGGAAGCCTCGGTATTCTAGAGGGTGCAGTAGTACCTTATGACCATGTCGTGGTGTAATCGACTAGAGCGTGCTTGGCAACACCCACCACATAAGTTTGAACCCTCATCACGGCTCCTGTGGATTTGTTTTCTCATCTGTTTCTTAAGAGTTAAATGTATCTGTTTTTGTGATTCTGTACATTAAATTGCATCATATCCTACTGGTTATAATCCCTCAGATTACTCTTTTAGGTCATAGTCACCAGGAATTCTGTTATCTTCACATACTCCCACTTCCTGTCTACCTGTCCCCTATAATATTAACTGTTGTGTCCGGCAGTACGTGCCTCCCAAGCCTGGCCAGAACGGATGGAGGGCACCCAAGAAAAGTGATGTTATATCGTCCATCCCGCCGCCCAGCTCTGGTCCAACGCCCACGCCACAACCTCTGGGAGCGCGGGAGCTCAGCCCCCCTCTCGTCACCCGTCACGGCAGCCCTCCCAGGTCCTATGGGCGTCACGGAAGCCCTCCCAGGTCATATGGCCGCCATGGAAGCCCTCCCAGGTCCTATGGCCGCCACGGCAGCCCTCCTCTGCCCTCAGGTACCCACAATCATAACGTGTCAGAAGTTTGCATTTTATATGATTGTGTTATATGTTTCTTTAAATTAAATAGTAATAGTCCACTTAAACTCTTAAGTATATCAACAGTTTGATATATTATTATATGATATTCAGCCTTATAGTTTGATAAAATCTAAATGGTTGATAAACCATTGACACATTTTACACTACTAATGTGCGGTAGAGTGTCAGTGGTTGGTGAGTTCTCCAACACACTGGGTGCAGCATGAGCACTGATCATGGGGTTACAGCACACACTTATGGGGGTGTGCACCCATATGTGTTCCTTAGTGTGACGTGGTACAGGTAGTGTTCCTTAGTGTGACGTAGTACAGGTAGTGTTCCTTAGTGTGACGTAGTACAGGTAGTGTTCCTTAGTGTGACGTAGTACAGGTAGTGCTTCCTCATACTTCCGTAATCACCTGCTGCTGCTGCTATTTATCGACTTCCGTAATCACCAGCCTGCTTCCTCATACCCGTAATCACTAGACCTATTAGAATCACTGACAGTACTGCCTCAGGCCTTGATCACATCTGGACCAACATAACCTCTCCACTTACTTCAGGGATAATGCTCGATGGCACTACAGACCATTACCCAACATTTCTCCTAACCAACATTAACAAACCACCTATAAAGGCAAGGGAGATAAGCTTTAGGCTGCACAATGAAACTGCTATAGGCAATTTTATAGCTGCTGCTGCTAATATCAACTGGGAATCTGAATTAGGGAACATAGGGGACATCAACCTAGCAGTGCAATCATTTCTTCAAGAAACTCTCAGCCTTTATAACACCCACTGTCCTATGCTAAAGAAACAAGTCACAACTAAAAGGCTAAACAATTCTTGGTTTACAAAGGGGATATTTAAATCCATTAATAAAAAACATGACCTTGAGAAGAAGTATAGGTTAGGAATCGTCTCCAAAGAATTCTCAAAGAATTACTCATTATTGCTATCTAAAATAATTAGGAGAGCCAAAATTAAATACTACGAAGACAAATTTACCCACACAAAGGGCAATATTAAAAAAACATGGAGCACAATTTCTCAAATATTGGGATCAAAGAAGATTATAAATAACAAACCAATACTCCTATCAAATAATGATGGTCTGCTTTCAGCCTCTGACACTGCTCTTGAGTTCAATAGGTTCTTCTCTTCCATTGGGTCATCCCTTGCAAATGATATTCCATCGTCCAGTACTAATATTCAGGACTATCTTACAGGAACTATCCACAGTCTCTGTACCTAATGCCTACTAATTCCACTGATGTTACTGATATAATCCTTTCCCTTAAAACCAAGTCTAGTGCCCTTGAGGAGATACCAACTCATATTTACAAAAAAGCCTCCAGATTTTTAGCTCCTGCCATTGCATTGCTCTTCAACAAGTCACTTGAACTCCAAACCTTTCCAGATATTCTAAAAAAAGCGAGAGTAACCCCTGTCCACAAATGTGGTGATCCCACTGATGTTAACAACTACAGACCCATATCAATCATGCCAAACTTATCAAAAATATTTGAAAAACTAATCTATAAGCAGCTTTACTCTTATCTAGCCAAACTCAATATACTTAGCTCTTGTCAATATGGCTTCAGACCCCAAAAAACACTAACGATGCACTTATTAGTATGATTAAATTGATACATACAGCTGTTGATAAAAATGAGTTCCCTGTTGAGTTATTTGTAGACCTGCGTAAGGCTTTTGACACTGTTAACCACCAAAACCTTCTTCTTAAATTACAACATTATGGAGTCAGAGGTCACTCCCTGCAGTACATTAAGTCTTACCTTACTGACAGGCTCCAGTATGTTTCTGTGAATAATTCAATTTCTCCCACTCTACCATCAACATTGGTGTTCCCCAGGGCAGCATACTTGGCCCTCTCCTCTTTCTCATCTACATTAATGACCTTCCAAATGCCTCCCAACATCTCAAACCAATTCTATTTGCTGACGATACGACCTTCATTTACTCCAGTCCTGACCCCCTTGCTCTAAATGTCACAGTGAATACTGAGCTAAATAAAGTCCATCACTGGCTAACTGCCAACAAACTCACCCTCAATATTGACAAAACTTTCTATATTTTGTTTGGCAATAAATCCTCAAATCAAATAAATCTCAGGATTAACAATACCCAAATTTGTAACAAAGTAGATGGCAAATTCCTTGGCGTTCTCATTGACCACAAGCTGAATTTCCAGGGACACATTCTAAATATATAAAAAAAAGTTTCAAAAACTGTTGGCATTCTTTCTAAGATCAGATATTATGTACCTCGCCCTGCCCTGGTGACACTCTATTATTCTCTCATCTATCCTTATCTCAACTATGGTATTTTTGCTTGGGTTCTATTACCCAAAATCATTTACGTCCTCTAATTACTCAACACAAAGCTGCTATTAGGACAATATCTCACTCTGGCCCCAGACATCACTCGGTACCCTTACTCAAATCTCTGAATATGTTAGATATTAAGTCCCTGCACATCCTCTCATGTGTATTTATATATATAAAACGCTGAACTGTAATGTCAGTCCTGATCTTAAAAGCTTCCTAGAAGGTTGTAACAGATCCCATGAGCACCACACCAGAAACAAATACCTATTTGATATTCCAAGAGTACGACTTAGTCAAACTAGAAATGCTTTACAAATCAAGGAACCTCGAATGTGGAATGACCTTCCCAATTATGTCAAAGACTGTACCTCTCCCAACCGTTTAAGGTAAAAACTAAGTACTACCTAATTAACTCAATGTAAGCTACCTCACCCCCAAAATGTCAACCCATGTCTTCTATTTTAATGCTGTTTTGTTGACCAAATTGTGTTTTTGCTTTCTTCTGCCATGTTTCCCCCCCCTGTTTTTCCATGATTTTCTTATTTTTTCTCAACACAATTTATACTTTAATCTCAATTAGTATTAAGTTTTAGTCTTAGTGTTTTACCTTCCCGTAACGCTTTGCGTAATAGTGGCTTTAGGCATTGTGTGTACTAGCTCTATCTGTAAATCCATCAACTTTTGTATCTTACCTTGTATGTATGTACCTTACTTGAATAAAATTTATTTATTATTATTATTATATTATTATATTATTAGTGTTCCTTAGTGTGACGTAGTACAGGTAGTGTTGTGTTCCTTAGTGTGACGTAGTACAGGTAGTGTTCCTTAGTGTGACGTAGTACAGGTAGTGTTGTGTTCCTTAGTGTGACGTAGTACAGGTAGTGTTCCTTAGTGTGACGTAGTACAGGTAGTGTTGTGTTCCTTAGTGTGACATAGTACAGGTAGTGTTCCTTAGTGTGACGTAGTACAGGTAGTGTTGTGTTCCTTAGTGTGACGTAGTACAGGTAGTGTTCCTTAGTGTGACGTAGTACAGGTAGTGTTGTGTTCCTTAGTGTGACGTAGTACAGGTAGTGTTCCTTAGTGTGACGTAGTACAGGTAGTGTTCAGCCTACCCATGCAGGTCATGAAGGCCATAACATGACTGCAGTTCAAAATCAAGATTGATAAAATTGTCAGGGTAAATAAGGGGTGGGGGCCGGGATGTTTGACAAGCCGATGGCTTCCTGTCTTCACAGAGGCCACTAGATAATGGCTCTCGGGTAATTCGAGTATGACGTAGTACAGGTAATTTCCTTTATTTTGAAGTAATCGTGACATTAATCATTAGTATGCAGTGGAGGTGGAACTTCTCAGTGTGACGTAGAGCTATTTATATTATCTTACCCAGCATGAGGTATTTTGTTAATGCTGATCAGTATGAGGCAGCAGTGGTGGTAACAGTGATCAGTATGAGGCAGTAGTGGTGGTAACAGTGATCAGTATGAGGCAGTAGTGGTGGTAACAGTGTTCAGTATGAGGCAGTAGTGGAGGTAACAGTGTTCAGTATGAGGCAGTAGTGGTGGTAACAGTGATCAGTATGAGGCAGAAGTGGTGGTAACAGTGATCAGTATGAGGCAGTAGTGGTGGTAACAGTGATCAGTATGAGGCAGTAGTGGAGGTAACAGTGATCAGTATGAGGCAGTAGTGGTGGTAACAGTGTTCAGTATGAGGCAGTAGTGGTGGTAACAGTGTTCAGTATGAGGCAGTAGTGGTGGTAACAGTGTTCAGTATAAGGCAGTAGTGGTGGTAACAGTGATCAGTATGAGGCAGTAGTGGTGGTAACAGTGTTCAGTATGAGGCAGTAGTGGTGGTAACAGTGTTCAGTATGAGGCAGTAGTGGTGGTAACAGTGTTCAGTATGAGGCAGTAGTGGTGGTAACAGTGATCAGTATGAGCCAGTAGTGGTGGTAACAGTGTTCAGTATGAGGCAGTAGTGGTGGTAACAGTGATCAGTATGAGGCAGTAGTGGTGGTAACAGTGTTCAGTATGAGGCAGTAGTGGTGGTAACAGTGATCAGTATGAGGCAGTAGTGGTGGTAACAGTGTTCAGTATGAGGCAGTAGTGGAGGTAACAGTGATCAGCATGAGGCAGTAGTGGAGGTAACAGTGATCAGTATGAGGCAGTAGTGGTGGTAACAGTGTTCAGTATGAGGCAGTAGTGGAGGCAACAGTGTTCAGTATGAGGCAGTAGTGGTGGTAACAGTGATCAGTATGAGCCAGTAGTGGTGGTAACAGTGATCAGTATGAGCCAGTAGTGGTGGTAACAGTGTTCAGTATGAGGCAGTAGTGGTGGTAACAGTGATCAGTATGAGGCAGTAGTGGAGGTAACAGTGTTCAGTATGAGGCAGTAGTGGTGGTAACAGTGATCAGTATGAGGCAGTAGTGGAGGTAACAGTGATCAGTATGAGCCAGTAGTGGTGGTAACAGTGATCAGTATGAGGCAGTAGTGGTGGTAACAGTGTTCAGTATGAGGCAGTAGTGGTGGTAACAGTGTTCAGTATGAGGCAGTAGTGGTGGTAACAGTGTTCAATATGAGGCAGTAGTGGTGGTAACAGTGTTCAGTATGAGGCAGTAGTGGTGGTAACAGTATTCAGTATGAGGCAGTAGTGGTGGTAACAGTGTTCAGTATGAGGCAGTAGTGGTGGTAACAGTGATCAGTATGAGGCAGTAGTGGAGGTAACAGTGTTCAGTATGAGGCAGTAGTGGAGGTAACAGTGATCAGTATGAGGCAGTAGTGGAGGTAACAGTGATCAGTATGAGGCAGTAGTGGTGGTAAGTGTTCAGTATGAGGCAGTAGTGGTGGTAACAGTATCAGTATGAGGCAGTAGTGGTGGTAACAGTGTTCAGTATGAGGCAGTAGTGGTGGTAACAGTGATCAGTATGAGGCAGTAGTGGTGGTAACAGTGTTCAGTATGAGGCAGTAGTGGTGGTAACAGTGATCAGTATGAGGCAGTAGTGGAGGTAACAGTGTTCAGTATGAGGCAGTAGTGGTGGTAACAGTGTTCAGTATGAGGCAGTAGTGGTGGTAACAGTGATCAGTATGAGGCAGTAGTGGTGGTAACAGTGATCAGTATGAGGCAGTAGTGGTGGTAACAGTGTTCAGTATGAGGCAGTAGTGGTGGTAACAGTGTTCAGTATGAGGCAGTAGTGGTGGTAACAGTGATCAGTATGAGGCAGTAGTGGTGGTAACAGTGATCAGTATGAGGCAGTAGTGGTGGTAACAGTGTTCAGTATGAGGCAGTAGTGGTGGTAACAGTGTTCAGTATGAGGCAGTAGTGGTGGTAACAGTGTTCAGTATGAGGCAGTAGTGGTGGTAACAGTGATCAGTATGAGGCAGTAGTGGTGGTAACAGTATTCAGTATGAGGCAGTAGTGGTGGTACAGTGATTCAGTATGAGGCAGTAGTGGTGGTAACAGTATTCAGTATGAGGCAGTAGTGGTGGTAACAGTGTTCAGTATGAGGCAGTAGTGGTGGTAACAGTATCAGTATGAGGCAGTAGTGGTGGTAACAGTGTTCAGTATGAGGCAGTAGTGGTGGTAACAGTGATCAGTATGAGGCAGTAGTGGTGGTAACAGTGATNCGTTTCTGTTTGAGTCGTCCGGCTTACTTGGCCAGGTTAGAAGAGGAAACTTTCCATTAACGTTTTTTCATACCGTTTTGAAACTTTATGAAATTTCCCCCACCTAACCTATCAGAGGACCCTTAACTTACTGATGTTAAAAAAAAATCCCAAATTTATTTTCATTTTCAAATTACGTCCATATTAGGCCATACGGCAAACGGCCAAAAGCGACGTTCTTTTTAAGAGGACAGGTTGCTCTGAAATCCTCATTTTGTACAAGCACACTTTGTTCATTTAACCTTTCACGCATTTCTTTATTATTCTCATTAGTACTATTCCTCGTTTCTCAATCTCTGGATTTTATTCTTTACATGCAGCTTGCTTTTAATGAATTTATAGAAAAGGCCTGGATCTGTTTTACATTTATCTGCTATGCCTTTCACAAAGTTCCTTTCTGCCTCTCTCCTCACTGGCGTGTAATTGTTTCTTGCTTGTTTCTAGTGCTGGAATGTTTGTGGGTTAGGCCTCTTCCTATATTAAACCCATTTTCTTGTCTTTTCCTCTCTAGCCCTGTCACAATTTCTGTTGAACCAATCCTGTTTTCTGGTCCTGCATCTCTGTTTTGGTATGAATGTTTGTGTGCCTTCATCGTATATTTCACAAAATATGGTATACATCTCATTTACTTCCCTGCCTTGACAAGTTAAACTCATCAAACAAGTCTGTCCAGTTAAACTCATTAAAGAATTTTCTAAGCTTCCCATAGTGTCCTCTCTTGAGGTCGAGTTTCTCAACTGTTTCAATGTCCCCATTCTCTACTAGATTATATCGCAAAGCGTATTTGACTTCCAACAGGACATGATCACTCTTTCCCAAGGGAGGAAGGTGCTGGATGTCAAATATCTCTTCTTCTTTCTTGGTGAATATTAGATCCAGTACTGATGGAACATCCCCTTCCCTCATTCTTGTGGCCTGCTTCACGTGTTGATACGTGAATGTCTCCAAGATGAGGTTTATAAATCTGCCTGTCAAAATATCCTCCGTTCTTGCTTCGTAAGCCTCCCAGTCTATTGTTTTTGAAGTTGAAGTCCCCCCGGACTAACAATCGTGATTTATCTCTATCTGCTTTTGCTATAATCTCTCTCATGACCATTATGGGGCCCTCTCGTTTGTCATCCAGTTCCTCCTTTGTCCATAGTGTTTCTGCCGAATTGCTATGAATGTTAGTGGTTTTGCAAGAATGTAAAAACATCAATGCTATGCATTCACATAACCCCAATGTACCTTCTTGTATGTAAATAAATAAATAAATAAATAAATAAATAAATAAATAAATAAATAAATGTGTTGCTTGCTGGTGGGCTGTAGGCATTTATGATAATCAGTTTATGATCCTGATTCCAAACCTACAATGCCATTATGTCAACTTCTCGATGGTTTTCGACTATTAACTCCTTTACCTTCAGGTGTTCCTTCAGCAGCACAGCCACTCCTCCTCCTCCTCCCCTTCCTAGTTATCCTGCCACGTCTCCAGACTGAGGCGCCCCCTGGGAATACCACCTCATTTAAAATATTTTCTTCACGTTTCGTCTCTGTTAGTGCATCAATATCTGGGACCTTAAGCTGAAGTATATCTTTTAGCTCCAATATTTTTTTATCTCACTCCATCTATGTTGGTTTACACAATTTTCAGAAATATGTTCCCGTTTCCTTTGTCCTTTACTCCCCCTTCCTCTAATGATCTTGCTTTGTCTTTATGTACCATTTCACTAGCCTTCCAGTCCCTAACACTTGGTAGAAATTTTTTTATTTCTTTCTTCTTCATTTCCTATTCCCATTTAGACGTTTTGCTTCATCGAGGTTTGTTTTCAGCTTTCCTCTGTCTTCCTCTGAGAGGTCTTGTCTTCTTGACCAAAGTTTGCCATCTTCATTACTCTGCAATTTCCTAGCATTTAGAATAATAATAATAATAATAATAATAATAATAATAATAATAATAATAATAATAATAAAAATAATAATAATAATAATAATAATAATAATAAAATAATAATAATTCATTGTGTTCGGGGACAGGAAGCCAGAGTGTATTCATATACATTTAGATTTTATCGAGTTTTTTCTGCTTCTTGTTAGTCATATCTGGTTTTGACTTCCAAACACACTTCCTTGATCATTTCTTTCTTTCACAACTTGTGCATATATTTCTGTTATTTCCTCTCTGTACTTTTCAAGTTCTTTATTAACCTCCTCTGAGCGAGTTGTCAATAAAGTTTCTCTTTTCATATCCTTGCCTAACTCTATATTAGTAAGTAGGGTTCCTTTCATTTATTAACCATATGAGTCTATTTTCTTGTTAAATTCTTCAAATTTACCACTCTTCACTTTCTATAGCTCATTTTCATTCACTAGCTCCTTGGTTTGTAGCTCGTGTCTCTTGACCTTGTCTGTTAAGGTGGTAATCTCCCTGCCTTGTTGAAGAATACTTCCTTGTAAGTGAGAAACTCATTCCTGAGAGCTTCATTTTCTTGTTCTGATTCAAGTACTTCTGCTCCACACGTCTTTAGCCTGTGCTTAGTAATTGCTAAGCTGCCAAGAAAACTTCCTTTCATTATATCTTGAGCTGAGAATCCTTCAAAACAATCATCTGCTGGTGTGTTTACCTCGCCCGTGGTGGCGGCCATCTTTGTTATTGACCATCTTTTGTTTTGACGTATACACTTTTCCATCACTGAATTTTCACTCACTTTCACTTGTTTCTTGTATTTTAGTTACTTTTAAACTTCCATATACCTTCATGTGCCCGGAACACTTACAGCCCTCAACCTGTTCCTGGTACTTTGGCAGTTGGATCATTCTTGGGCCTGCTGCAGTGTGGCTCCTGCCTCTCACGCGCGTGTGTGTGTGTACTCACCTAGTTGTACTCACCTATTTGTGCTTGCGGGGGTTGAGCTTTGGCTCTTTGTTCCCGCCTCTCAACTGTCAATCAACTGGTGTACAGATTCCTGAGCCTACTGGGCTCTATCATATCTACATTTAAAACTGTGTATGGAGTCAGCCTCCACCCCATCACTGCCTAATGCATTCCATCCGTTAACTACTCTGACACTGAAAAAGTTCCTTCTAACGTCCCTGTGGCTCATGTGGGTCTCAGTTTCCACCTGTGTCCCCTTGTTTGCGTACCACCAGAGTTGAATAGTTTATCCTTGTCTACCCGGTCGATTCCCTGAGGATTTTGTAGGTTGAGATCATGTCTCCCCTTACTCTTCTGTCTTCCAGTGTCGTAAGGTGCATTTCCCGCAGCCTTTCCTCGTAACTCATGCCTCGTAGTTCTGGGACTAGTCTAGTGGCATACCTCTGAACTTTTTCCAGCTTCGTCTTGTGCTTGACAAGGTACGGGCTCCATGCTGGGGCTGCATACTCCAGGATTGGTCTTACATATATGGTATACAAGATTCTGAATGATTCCTTACACAGGTTCCTGAAGGCTGTTCTGATGTTAGCCAGCCTCGCATACGCCGCCTATGTATGCCTTTTGATATGGGCTTCAGGAGACAGGTTTGGCGTGATATCAACTCCTAGATCTTTCTCTCTGTCCGTTTCATGAAGGACTTCATCTCTGATTCGCTCTCCTGTGTCTGGTCTCCTGTTTCCTCCCCCTAGTTTCATTACCTTGCATTTACTCGGGTTGAACTTTAGTAGCCTTTTGTTGGCCCATTCCTTCAGTTTGTCTAGGTCATCTTGCAGCCTCATACTATCTCCCTTTGTCTTAATTCTCCTCATAATTTTTGCATCATCAGCAAACATTAAGAGGAACGAGTCTATTCCCTTTGGAAGATCATTTACGTATATCAGAAACAGTATAGGTCTAAGGACTGACCCCTGTGGGACTCCACTGGTGACGCCTCGCCACTCAGAGACCTCACCCTTCACAGTGACTCGCTGCCTTCTGTTGTTTAGGTACTCCCTTATCCAGTGGAGTACCTTCCCTTTCACTCCTGCCTGCATCTCCAGCTTGTGCACTAGTCTCTTATATGGTAATGTGTCAAAGGCTTTCTGGCAATCCAAAAATATGCAGTTTGCCCACCCCTTTCTTTCTTACCTGATTTTTGATGTCTGGTCAAAGAATTCAGTTAGTCCTGTGAGGCATGATTTGTCATCCCTGAACCCATGCTGATGTTGTGTTACAAAGTTCTTTCTCTAGATCTTCCACTAGCTTTCTTCGTGCAATCTTCTCCAATATCTTGCATGGTATGCAAGTTAGGGACACTGGCCTGTAGTTCAGTGCCTCCTGTCTATCATCCTTCTTAAATATCGAGACTACATTACCCGTCTTCCAAATTTTGGCAGTTCACCTGTTACCAGTGATTTGTTATACACCATGGAGAGTAGCTGGCAAAGAGCGTCTGCGCCTTGCTTCAGTATCCATGGTGAGATTCCATCCAGGTCTATAGCCTTTCTCACTTCCAACTCTAGCAAGAGCTTCCTTACATCCCCACTGGTAATCTCAAACTCTTCTAGTGGTTCTTTTTTCTATTAACTATTCCCTCTCTTATCTCTGGAACTTTGCCTTGCTCTAATGTGAAGACCTGGAATTTCTTATTCAGTTCCTCACACACTTCCTTGTAGTTTGTAGTGAATCTGTCTGCCCCTATCCTCAATTTCATTACCTGTTCCTTTACTGTTGTTTTTCTCCTGATGTGGCTGTGCAGCAATTTAGGTTGAGTCTTTGCCTTGCTTGCGATGTCATTTTCGTTTTGCCCTTCTGCCTCTCTTCTCACCCTGAAGTATTCATTCCTGGCATTCGGTGGTATCTTTCTCTGCTCTCTAGTGTCCTGTTATTTCTATAGTTTCTCCACACCCTTCGTTCTCTGATTAAACCATGGGTTTCTCGTCTGTATTTCCTTTTTTTTCCTTTTGGACTAGGACAAACTTGTCTGCTGCCTTCTACACTTCTGTGTGATGTAGTCCATCATGTCTTGGGACGTCTTTCCTC
>WNGS01165339.1:14252490-14268382 GCA_020271785.1 Procambarus virginalis
CCCCGGTCGATTCCCCTGAGGATTTAGTAGGTTGAGATCATGTCTCCCCTTACTCTTCTGTCTTCCAGTGTCGTAAGGTGCATTTCCGCAGCCTTTCCTCGTAACTCATGCCTCTTAGTTCTGGGACTAGTCTAGTGGCATACCTCTGAACTTTTTCCAGCTTCGTCTTGTGCTTGACAAGGTACGGGCTCCATGCTGGGGCTGCATACTCCAGGATTGGTCTTACATATATGGTATACAAGGTTCTGAATGATTCCTTACACAGGTTCCTGAAGGCTGTTCTGATGTTAGCCAGCCTCGCATACGCCGCATGTATGCCTTTTGATATGGGCTTCAGGAGACAGGTTTGGCGTGATATCAATCCTAGATCTTTCTCTCTGTCCGCTTCATGAAGGACTTCATCTCTGATTCGCTCTCCTGTGTCTGGTCTCCTGTTTCCTCCCCCTAGTTTCATTACCTTGCATTTACTCGGGTTGAACTTTAGTAGCCTTTTGTTGGCCCATTCCTTCAGTTTGTCTAGTCATCTTGCAGCCTCATACTATCTCCCTTTGTCTTAATTCTCCTCATAATTTTTGCATCATCAGCAAACATTAAGAGGAACGAGTCTATTCCCTTTGGAAGATCATTTACGTATATCAGAAACAGTATAGGTCTAAGGACTGACCCCTGTGGGACTCCACTGGTGACGCCTCGCCACTCAGAGACCTCACCCCTCACAGTGACTCGCTGCCTTCTGTTGTTTAGGTATCCCTTATCCAGTGGAGTACCTTCCCTTTCACTCCTGCCTGCATCTCCAGCTTGTGCACTAGTCTCTTATATGGTAATGTGTCAAGGCTTTCTGGCAATCCAAAAATGCAGTTTGCCCACCCCTTTCTTTCTTACCTGATTTTTGATGTCTGGTCAAAGAATTCAGTTAGTCCTGTGAGGCATGATTTGTCATCCCTGAACCCATGCTGATGTTGTGTTACAAAGTTCTTTCTCTAGATCTTCCACTAGCTTTCTTCGTGCAATCTTCTCCAATATCTTGCATGGTATGCAAGTTAGGGACACTGGCCTGTAGTTCAGTGCCTCCTGTCTATCATCCTTCTTGAATATCGAGACTACATTACCCGTCTTCCAAATTTTTGGCAGTTCACCTGTTACCAGTGATTTGTTATACACCATGGAGAGTAGCTGGCAAAGAGCGTCTGCGCCTTGCTTCAGTATCCATGGTGAGATTCCATCCAGGTCTATAGCCTTTCTCACTTCCAACTCTAGCAAGAGCTTCCTTACATCCCCACTGGTAATCTCAAACTCTTCTAGTGGTTCTTTTTTCTATTAACTATTCCCTCTCTTATCTCTGGAACTTTGCCTTGCTCTAATGTGAAGACCTGGAATTTCTTATTCAGTTCTTCACACACTTCCTTGTCGTTTGTAGTGAATCTGTCTGCCCCTATCCTCAATTTCATTACCTGTTCCTTTACTGTTGTTTTTCTCCTGATGTGGCTGTGCAGCAATTTAGGTTGAGTCTTTGCCTTGCTTGCGATGTCATTTTCGTTTTGCCCTTCTGCCTCTCTTCTCACCCTGAAGTATTCATTCCTGGCATTCGGTGGTATCTTTCTCTGCTCTCTAGTGTCCTGTTATTTCTATAGTTTCTCCACACCCTTCGTTCTCTGATTAAACCATGGGTTTCTCGTCTGCATTTCCTTTTTTTCCTTTTGGACTAGGACAAACTTGTCTGCTGCCTTCTTACACTTCTGTGTGATGTAGTCCATCATGTCTTGGGACGTCTTTCCTCCGAGCTCTGTGTCCCAAGTTATATCTGTTATGAATTTTCTTATCTCCTCATATTTTCCCTTTCGGAAAGCAAACCTTTTGTTTCTGGGCCCTTCCTTGAGTACGTTAACCTTACTTCGACCAGATACTCAAACATCAGTACACTGTGATCGCTCATTCCCACGGGGGCTTCGAAACTGATTTCCTTATGTTGGAGTCATTCACAGTGAAGACTAGGTCGAGTCTCACTGGTTCGTCATTGCCTCTCATTTTTGTTGGTCCCCTGACATGCTGACTTGAAAAGTTTCTTGTCGCCACTTCCAACAGTTTAGCTCTCCATGTTTCCTCACCTCCATGTGGTTCCTTGTTTCCCAGTCTATCACTCCATCATTGAAGTCCTCATGATGAGCAGATGTTATCTATTTCTACAGGCAGCAGTGGCTGCTCTCTCAGTTATAGTGTTAACCGCCATGTTGTCATTGTCATACTCTTGCCTGGGTCTTCTGTCGTTTGGTGGAGGGTTATATATCACTGCTACTACTCTTGGTCCTCCCATTGTCATGGTGCCTGTTATGTAGTCTCTGAACCCCGTGCAGCCTGGGATAATCATCTCCTCGAAACTCCATTCTTTTCTTATGACTAGGGCCACTCCACCTCCTCCTCTTCCTTCCTTCTCTTTCCTTATTACAGTGGAAAATATTTTTCCACTGTAAATAATCCACTTATTATTATTTCCTTATTAGTCCTGTGGAAACACGACATTTGTTATGATTCCTGAGAGTTTTGTTTCCGTGAGTCCAATTACATCTGGGTTCCCTTTTTGTACTCTTTCCCTAAGTTCACTTGCCTTGCTTGTAATACCATCTATGTTCGAGTACATTACCTTGAAATTGACTCTTCTTTCCATCCTCAGTTTCTGTTTATTCCACTGTGTATTTATTCCACCCAAAGGGTGTCTGGGGTGGGAGGGCCTAGGGAGGAGGACTTGGGGGTCTGGGGTGAGAGGAGGCTGGGAGGATCCGGTATGGGAAGCTAAAAGAGTCTGGGGTGGTGTAGCTGACAGGGTCTGGGGGGAGGGAGGTCATTCGTTGGGGAATGAAAGAGAGCCTAGGGTAGAGGGGGCATGGGAGGTCAGGGATTGGGGAGGGTAGGGGTGCCTGGGGTGGGGGGCAGGAGGCAGGGAGGGAGGTGGTTGGTAGGAAGGAGAGCTTGGGGTAGGGAAACTGGGAAGGGTATGGCTGGAGAGAAACAGGGGAGGGCATTGGGTGTGGGAACAGGGAGGGTCTGATGTGGGGAGGAAGTTGGGGAAGGAGGGCATGGGAGGCCTGGGGAGCAGGGGGGGGAAGGGCAGGGTCTGGAGAGGCTCTCTACTAGTTGGGGAAGTGAAGGTGATTGGGGGGGGGGGAATGGTCGTAGGGTGGGATGGTGGGAGGTTTCTGTTATATTCCTCCCTGGGATCCTGGCCTGTTGGTGAGGGGATTCCCATTCCCCTCTGAGGTTACTAGGGATACTGAGCCGAGTCCTATGGATCCCCCATTCACATCCCTCCCCTTGCGTCTCTTCCTTGCTTTTGCTGCCTTCCTTCTTTCTTCCCTCATCATGTCCCTCTACAAAAAAACGTTTTTGTATCTCCATAGTCTCATAAGCTTGCTTTTCCTTGACAGGATTTCCTCTTTTGTGGCCTTGTTCGTGAGCACTAACTTTATCAGTCGTTTCCTTTCCTTCTTGTAGGCGCCCAGCCTGAAATCGTCTCTATGTTGCCATTAGCTCCTACCATATCCAGACCCTCCAAGATCTTTATCACCGTAGCTCGGTCCTTCCTTTTCCACTCCTCCTGATTGGATTCTTCCGGTTTCTGTACTCCTACAACTATAATAGACCTTTTAAGTGTGTGTGTGTGCGTGTGTGCGTGCGTGCGTGCATGCGTGCGTGTGTGTGTGTTTTATTCACTTCGGTGTACTTGCAGACTGGAACAACAGTATCCTGCCTCTGGTGTTTAGATTAATCACCATACCTACACCCAGGAACACCATTGGTGCTCTGGTCTTGTATACTTTGCAGGTATTATTCCAACGTAACAAGCATGAAAATTTGATCCTCTGGAATATCGTAAATTTGTATGGCATTGGCCATCTTGTGGGCATGGGCCCTCACTTTGTCCAGTGGACAGTTGTTTATTCAGGGCGGGCTGCATATCACTTACGTCGCTTCTCTTAGTAAAACCCTGGAATTCATCTATTTGTTGCTTCACTCTTTCTCTTTGTATTTCTTTGCATCTGATAATAATTACAAAGCCATCCTAAATGCTTTAGGAGCTTTAGTTCCTTACCATCTTACCATCATTGTTGTTAAAGATTTGCTACCTGCAACAAGAAGTTCCAAGTAGCACACGGCTATGGTGAGCCCGCAGTGCCATCTCTTACCATCGTTCTCGGCGTGACCTCCTCTCTCTTGTGCTACTAATGCGTCCTCTTATTAAATTTTCGTCATAATGGGATTTAGCAATATTGTTATTTATCTTTGAAATGTAATCGTTTTTGTATCGATTCTTTGTTTCTCTTTTATGTTTCCATTCTCGTTACTGTTCGTTAGTATTTGTTGAGTCTTTTCTTTATTCTGCACAATTTCTTCCTACATATTTGTTGTAGTTTATTCGCATCGTTGTTAATAAAAAAAATGTTGTACTTCATCATTTACACAGAAAAATCACATTATCGCAACCCATCCCCAGACCAAGTCCATTCCATCCAGCTGTCGACCCCAAAGACGCAATCATAAATTTTAACACGCTGTTTATTCAAAACAGGATTTTTCTCAAATATAAATTGATATTATTTTATATTACCATATTGTACATATTTAGGCACTGGTTAAGTTCTGTTGGCGTATTTGTAGTACGTGTGTGAAGCACTTACAGCACCCGTCCTCGACTCAAGTCCATTCCATCCAGCGGTCGACCCCACAGACGCATTCATAAATTTTAACATGCTGTTCATTCAAAACGGGAATGTTCTCAAGTATAAATTAATATTATAATATATTGGCATATTGTGTATTATAGGCATAGGATAGGTCTTTAGGTTCTGTTGGCAATTATTTGTATTTGTAGCAACCCGTCCTCGACTCAAGTCCATTACATTCAGCGGTCAACCCCACAGACGCATTCATAAATTTTAACATGCTGTTCATTCAAACGGGAATTTTCTCAAGTATAAATTAATATTATAATATATTAGCATATTGTGTATAAATAGGCATAGGTTAGGTTAGGTCAGGTGTTTAGGTTCTGCTGGCGATTATTTGTATTTGTAGTACGTGGATGAAGCATTTACAGCGTTGTGGTTCGAACAAATTTGTCAGTGAAGCACTTGTTCGGATATGTTCGAACGTCAGCAGTTGTGAGTCGTGTGTAAACCGCTTTTCATTCATAAACAGGGGGTTTGGCGGTGCATGGAATCTTTTGGATCTTTGTTTGGAGGACGGGCTGATTTGTAGTACGTGGTGAATCGAACAAAATTCGTCAGTGAAGCACTTGTTCCGGAAGTGTTCGAACGTCTCAGTTGTGAGTCGTATGTAACCGTTTTTCATTCAAAAACAGGGGGTTTGGCCGGTGCATGGAATGGACTTTGGGGATCTTTGGAGAACGGGCTGATTATTGTGATATACAATGAAACAAATTCACAGGAGTCGTGATGAGGGTTCAAACTTATGTGGTGGATGTTGCAAGCACGTTCTAGTCAACTACACCATGACATGGTCATAAGAATTGCATCCTGGGGTACTACTGCACTTTCAAGGATACCGAGGCTTCCACTGACGCCAAACTGGGTTTCACGCAGTTCCCCCCATGCACTCGGGCTCTGTCGTCCAAGAGTTCTACCTCTGACGCCCGTCTTTCAATACACAGAGAAATCACATTATCGTGATAGAGGTAGACCTACTTGTCATGTTCATAGAAAACGGTACCATCCGTGTGTATGTGTAGTGGCTGAGACGCCAGCAGAGAAGGTAAACAGAGAGCGTACAGGACGCCACCAGCTTGGAAGCAGCTAGTCAGGTAACCGTTTATAAGTATTAAAGTCAGTAACCAAGCAATGGCTTTTTATAATGGCTTTTTTATCTTGATAAAAATGAGTTCCCTGTTGGGTTATTTGTGGACCTGCGTAAGGCTTTTGACACTGTCAACCACCAAACCTTCTTCTTAAATTACATCATTATGGAGTCAGAGGACTCTCCCTGCAATACCTCAAATCTTACCTTACTGACAGGCTCCAGTATGTTTCTGTGAACAATTCAATTTCTCCCACCCTACCCATCAACATTGGTGTTCCTCAGGGCAGCATACTTGGCCCTCTCCTCTTTCTCATCTACATTAATGACCTTCCAAATGCCTCCCAACACCTTAGACCAATTCTATTTGCTGACGACACAACCTTCATTTACTCCAGTCCTGACCCCCTTGCTCTAAATGCCACAGTAAATACTGAGCTAAATAAAGTCCATCTTTGGCTAACTGCCAACAAACTCACCCTTAACATTGACAAAACTTTCTATATTCTGTTTGGCAATAATCCTCTAATCAAATAAATCTCAAGATAACAATACCCAATTTGTAACAAATTAGATGGCAAATTCCTTGGCGTTCTCATTGATCACAAGCTTAATTTCCAGGGACACATTCTAAATATATCAAAAAAAGTTTCAAAAACTGTTGGCATTCTTTCTAAGATCAGATATTATGTACCCCGCCCTGCCCTGGTGACTCTCTATTACTCCCTCATCTATCCATATCTCAACTATGGTATTTGTGCTTGGGGTTCTACTACCCAAAATCATTTACGTCCTCTAATTACTCAACACAAAGCTGCTATTAGGACAATATCCAACTCTGGCCCCAGACATCACTCGGTACCCCTACTCAAATCTCTGAATATGTTAGATATTAAGTCACTGCACATTCTCTCATGTGTATTATACATATATAAAACGCTGAACTGTAATGCCAATCCTGACCTCAAAAGCTTCATTGAAAGTTGTAACAGAACCCATGAGCACCACACCAGAAATAAATACAGTTTTGATATTCCAAGAGTACGACTTAATCAAACTAGAAATGCTCTACAAATCAAGGGACCCAGAATGTGGAATGACCTTCCCAACCATGTTAAAGACTGTACCTCTCTCAACCAGTTTAAGATTAAAACTAAACACTACCTGATAAATTCCCTGTAACCTACCTTACCCCTCTATTGTCAACCCATGTCTGTTATTTTTTTTATTCAACGCTGTTTGTCTACCTATTGTATTTGTGCTGCTTTTTCAGTCATGTTCCCCCCCCCTTTTTTATCTTTATTTGTATCTGTTCTCAATACATTTTATTCTTTTTGCTCAATTAGTATTAAGTTTATATATTAATGTTTTTCTTGCCCGAAACGCATTGCGTAATAGTGGCTTTAGGCATTGTATGTACTAGCTCTATCTATAAATCCACTTATGTAAAATCATTTTATGTATGTACCTTTCCTGAATAAACATATTTATTTATTTATATTTATATCAACCCTTCAACCAAGACTTCCTTAGCTACACACAAACACCACACTACTTGACCTGGGGAATTGCGTGAAACCCCAGTTTGGCTTCAGTGGAAGCCTCGGTATTCTAGAGGGTGCAGTAGTACCTTATGACCATGTCGTGGTGTAATCGACTAGAGCGTGCTTGGCAACACCCACCACATAAGTTTGAACCCTCATCACGGCTCCTGTGGATTTGTTTTCTCATCTGTTTCTTAAGAGTTAAATGTATCTGTTTTGTGATTCTGTACATTAAATTGCATCATATCCTACTGGTTATAATCCCTCAGATTACTCTTTTAGGTCATAGTCACCAGGAATTCTGTTATCTTCACATACTCCCACTTCCTGTCTACCTGTCCCCTATAATATTAACTGTTGTGTCCGGCAGTACGTGCCTCCCAAGCCTGGCCAGAACGGATGGAGGGCACCCAAGAAAAGTGATGTTATATCGTCCATCCCGCCGCCCAGCTCTGGTCCAACGCCCACGCCACAACCTCTGGGAGCGCGGGAGCTCAGCCCCCCTCTCGTCACCCGTCACGGCAGCCCTCCCAGGTCCTATGGGCGTCACGGAAGCCCTCCCAGGTCATATGGCCGCCATGGAAGCCCTCCCAGGTCCTATGGCCGCCACGGCAGCCCCCTCTGCCCTCAGGTACCCACAATCATAACGTGTCAGAAGTTTGCATTTTATATGATTGTGTTATATGTTTCTTTAAATTAAATAGTAATAGTCCACTTAAACTCTTAAGTATATCAACAGTTTGATATATTATTATATGATATTCAGCCTTATAGTTTGATAAAATCTAAATGGTCGATAAACCATTGACACATTTTACACTACTAATGTGCGGTAGAGTGTCAGTGGTTGGTGAGTTCTCCAACACACTGGGTGCAGCATGAGCACTGATCATGGGGTTACAGCACACACTTATGGGGGTGTGCACCCATAAGTGTTCCTTAGTGTGACGTGGTACAGGTAGTGTTCCTTAGTGTGACGTAGTACAGGTAGTGTTCCTTAGTGTGACGTAGTACAGGTAGTGCTTCCTCATACTTCCGTAATCACCTGCTGCTGCTGCTGTTTATCGACTTCCGTAATCACCTGCTGCTGCTGCTGTTTATCGACTTCCGTAATCACCAGCCTGCTTCCTCATACCCGTAATCTCTAGACCTATTAGAATCACTGACAGTACTGCCTCAGGCCTTGATCACATCTGGACCAACATAACCTCTCCACTTACTTCAGGGATAATGCTCGATGGCACTACAGACCATTACCCAACATTTCTCCTAACCAACATTAACAAACCACCTATAGAGGCAAGGGAGATAAGCTTTAGGCTGCACAATGAAACTGCTATAGGCAATTTTATAGCTGCTGCTGCTAATATCAACTGGGAATCTGAATTAGGGAACATAGGGGACATCAACCTAGCAGTGCAATCATTTCTTCAAAAAACTCTCAGCCTTTATAACACCCACTGTCCTATGCTAAAGAAACAAGTCACAACTAAAAGGCTAAACAATCTTGGTTTACAAAGGGGATACTTAAATCCATTAATAAAAACATGACCTTGAGAAGAAGTATAGGTTAGGAATCGTCTCCAAAGAATTCTCAAAGAATTATTCATCATTGCTATCTAAAATAATTAGGAGAGCCAAAATTAAATTCTACAAAGATAAATTTACCCATACAAAGGGCAATATTAAGAAAACATGGAGCACAATTTCTCAAATACTGGGATCAAAGAAGATTTTAAATAACAAACCAATACTCCTGTCAAATAATGTTGGTCTGCTTTCAGCCTCTGACACTGCTCTTGAGTTCAATTGGTTCTTCTCTTCCATTGGGTCATCCCTTGCAAATGATATTCCATCTTCCAGTACTAATATTCAGGACTATCTTACAGGAAACTATCCACAGTCTCTGTACCTAATGCCTACTAATTCCACTGATGTTACTGACATAATCCTTTCCCTTAAAACCAAGTCTAGTGCCCTTGAGGAGATACCAACTCTTATTTACAAAAAAGCCTCCAGATTTTTAGCTCCTGCCATTGCATTGCTCTTCAACAAGTCACTTGAACTCCAAACCTTTCCAGATATTCTAAAAAAAGCGAGAGTAACCCCTGTCCACAAATGTGGTGATCCCACTGATGTTAACAACTTCAGACCTATATCAATTCTGCCAAACTTGTCAAAAATATTTGAAAAACTAATCTATAAGCAGCTTTACTCTTATCTAGCCAAACTCAATATACTTAGCTCTTGTCAATATGGCTTCAGACCCAAAAAAGCACTAACGATGCACTTATTAGTATGATTAACTTGATACATACAGCTCTTGATAAAAATGAGTTCCCTGTTGGGTTATTTGTAGACCTGCGTAAGGCTTTTGACACTGTTAACCACCAAAACCTTCTTCTTAAATTACAACATTATGGAGTCAGAGGTCACTCCCTGCAGTACATTAAGTCTTACCTTACTGACAGGCTCCAGTATGTTTCTGTGAATAATTCAATTTCTCCCACCCTACCCATCAACATTGGTGTTCCCCAGGGCAGCATACTTGGCCCTCTCCTCTTTCTCATCTACATTAATGACCTTCCAAATGCCTCCCAACATCTCAAACCAATTCTATTTGCTGACGACACGACCTTCATTTACTCCAGTCCTGACCCCCTTGCTCTAAATGTCACAGTGAATACTGAGCTAAATAAAGTCCATCACTGGCTAACTGCCAACAAACTCACCCTCAATATTGACAAAACTTTCTATATTTTGTTTGGCAATAAATCCTCAAATCAAATAAATCTCAGGATTAACAATACCCAAATTTGTAACAAAGTAGATGGCAAATTCCTTGGCGTTCTCATTGACCACAAGCTGAATTTCCAGGGACACATTCTAAATATATAAAAAAAGTTTCAAAAACTGTTGGCATTCTTTCTAAGATCAGATATTATGTACCTCGCCCTGCCCTGGTGACACTCTATTATTCTCTCATCTATCCTTATCTCAACTATGGTATTTGTGCTTGGGGTTCTACTACCCAAAATCATTTACGTCCTCTAATTACTCAACACAAAGCTGCTATTAGGACAATATCTCACTCTGGCCCCAGACATCACTCGGTACCCTTACTCAAATCTCTGAATATGTTAGATATTAAGTCCCTGCACATCCTCTCATGTGTATTTTATATATATAAAACGCTGAACTGTAATGTCAGTCCTGACCTTAAAAGCTTCCTAGAAGGTTGTAACAGATCCCATGAGCACCACACCAGAAACAAATACCTATTTGATATTCCAAGAGTACGACTTAGTCAAACTAGAAATGCTTTACAAATCAAGGGACCTCGAATGTGGAATGACCTTCCCAGTTATGTCAAAGACTGTACCTCTCCCAACCAGTTTAAGGTAAAAACTAAGTACTACCTAATTAACTCAATGTAAGCTACCTCACCCCCAAAATGTCAACCCATGTCTTCTATTTTAAACAATGCTGTTTTGTTGACCAAATTGTGTTTTTGCTTTCTTCTGCCATGTTTCCCCCCCCCCCTGTTTTTCCATGATTTTCTTATTTTTTCTCAACACAATTTATACTTTAATCTCAATTAGTATTAAGTTTTAGTCTTAGTGTTTTACCTTCCCGTAACGCTTTGCGTAATAGTGGCTTTAGGCATGTGTGTACTAGCTCTATCTGTAAATCCATCAACTTTTATATCTTACCTTGTATGTATGTACCTTACTTGAATAAAATTTTATTTATTATTATTATTATATTATTATATTATTAGTGTTCCTTAGTGTGACGTAGTACAGGTAGTGTTGTGTTCCTTAGTGTGACGTAGTACAGGTAGTGTTCCTTAGTGTGACGTAGTACAGGTAGTGTTCAGCCTGCCCATGCAGGTCATGAAGGCCATAACATGACTGCAGTTCAAAATCAAGATCGATAAAATTGTCAGGGTAAATAAGGGGTGGGGGCCGGGATGTTTGACTAGCCGATGGCTTCCTGTCTTCACAGAGGCCACTAGATAATGGCTCTCGGGTAAATTCGAGTATGACGTAGTACAGGTAATTTCCTTTATTTTGAAGTAATCGTGACATTAATCATTAGTATGCAGTGGAGGTGGCACTTCTCAGTGTGACGTAGAGCTATTTATATTATCTTACCCCAGCATGAGGTATTTTGTTTAATGCTGATCAGTATGAGGCAGTAGTGGTGGTAACAGTGATCAGTATGAGGCAGTAGTGGTGGTAACAGTGATCAGTATGAGCCAGTAGTGGTGGTAACAGTGTTCAGTATGAGGCAGTAGCGGTGGTAACAGTGATCAGTATGAGGCAGTAGTGGAGGTAACAGTGTTCAGTATGAGGCAGTAGTGGTGGTAACAGTGTTCAATATGAAGCAGTAGTGGTGGTAACAGTGTTCAGTATGAGGCAGTAGTGGAGGTAACAGTGTTCAGTATGAGGCAGTAGTGGTGGTAACAGTGTTCAGTATGAGGCAGTAGTGGTGGTAACAGTGATCAGTATGAGGCAGTAGTGGAGGTAACAGTGTTCAGTATGAGGCAGTAGTGGAGGTAACAGTGTTCAGTATGAGGCAGTAGTGGTGGTAACAGTGTTCAGTATGAGGCAGTAGTGGTGGTAACAGTGTTCAGTATGAGGCAGTAGTGGTGGTAACAGTGTTCAGTATAATATTACGGGATAGCTTTTGGGGAGGTTGAGGGAGGGAAGTCGTACCGCTCGCGCTCCGTTAAAATCGTGACATTAACCGGGATTTCTTAGGACCACAGCCTTGGATTACCGATTACAGGCATAACAAGTGCATAGTGACCCGCTGGAAAATTTGAAAACAGTCATTATCAACGGAACTTTGTGTTAAATAGATAATAAACGGGAGACCACGTGTGGGCCAGTGCATGAGGCTTTGTGTACGTGCGTGTATGAGAAAAAAAAATAGTGAACGGTGATTCGTGGAACAGTGAAGTGGAACGGGTACCACAACAACATATAAGTTGGAAGTGAAGGAAAATCGTGCATAGAATATTATAAATATAGAATGCTAGAAATATAGAATAGTGGCAAGAAGCGGCATCAGTAGGCTGTTTCCACAAGCCACGCGAGGCCTACCCCAGGGCACGTCCCACAGGGATAAAATACGGAAATCATATAGTGTACTATGGAAATGTGAATCTAATAATTAGCAATAAAGTGAGTGAATACCATTGCAAGCCGGAAATTAGGCGGAAAATCCCTTGTAAGAATACAAGCAAAGAAAAATCAGTGTTATAAATCGAGTAGCTGGAAACTCGTGACATCAACCTGGGACGACAAGAGGTCACCTGTACCGCACCGGGGACCAGCTTCGCTACCCTACGCTAAGTACCTGCCATAAAGTTTGAACAAAATAACATACATAATATTACAAATCTACGGTATACATATAGTATTATAAATATTAAATATATAAAAATATACATATAACTTTATAAAGAGTTAAAAGGACTGACATCAACAAGTGATCCACACAGTAAACCACAAATACAACACAATACATCAGACAATGGAGAGGTGTGGCGAGTGCTCGGGAGTACTGGGAAAACGTAATGTAGGCGTAACGTGTTGCATCTGTAACATGAGATTTCACCTGGGCTGTACAGAAGTATCTCCAGGATGCACAAAAAGGCAAGGAATTTACTGGGTCTGCAAAGATGACAGATTAATGTTAGAGAACATAACTAAACTGATGAAAAACATTCCCGAGTCACAGAGATTACCATTCACAGACAAGCTACCAGTGATATATGCAGACTGGGAAAAGACAACATTGGTTAACGACCAAAACCCAGGAACAGATAGTTTAGAGAACCGCAGCAGTAATGTGGAGGAAGAGGGTATTGTAGTACATAATAGCAGCAATATTGCAGAGTCAGGTAATATAAACGATGTGAGCAACAGTGAGACAGAGTGCATAAATGAAGGAATTGGGACGAAAAGCGGAGATGGCTCCAATAAAGAGGTAGACAAGACAGACACAGATATAAATACCTTGAAAAACGCAAAACCGGAACACATTTGCAAATTCTACGCTAAAGGAATATGCAAATATGGAAAATTAGGAACAAAATGCCATTTTCTGCATCCTCGAAAATGCAGGAACATGTTGGCGAGGGGTACATGCCGTTTTGGAACAGGGTGTAGATACTTCCACCCCAAATTATGTCAATTTTCAATTAGGGACAAAAAATGCTACAATCTTCAGTGTCCGGAATTCCACGTGAGAGGTACACAACGTTATAGACGGGAAATCAGTATGACACTACTGGCAATTTTTTAGAGGAAGGCAGAAACAGAGCAGAAAATATAAGAGAGAGGAACAGTCAGATGGAACCACCACAGGATTACAGAGGGGAAGGGAGATACCCACAAGTCTGGAATACACATTACCAACAAACACACAGGTACTACACCACACAACACTCGCCCCACTACCGAAACTGGACGAATCACTTCGAAAACAACACACCCTGGACGCAAACACAGTGGCCCCCTTACCAGAGCCTCAGATATTAACACCAAGTAAGGCATCCAGCACTTCCACTACCACGATAACATCATTTATATTTGCCAACATTCAAGGTATAAAAACACGCAAATCCAACAAAGTTCACTTTATAGATGGTCTCCTTCATGAGGCAAATGCAGTGTTTGCAGCCCTAACAGAAACCCACACAAAGGACTACCATGATGGTGAAATATGGATCTCAGAGTACAATCTTTTCAGATGTGATAGGAAACACCGGCTTCAGGGTGGGGTCAGCCTATACATCAAAGACACACTCATCTGTACTGAGCTGCTAAACACCTCGAATGATATGGTGGAAGTGCTGATAATCAAAATAGAGATTATAAATGTAGTTATTGTCCTTGTATATAAGTCACCGGAGGCAAACCTCAGCAGTTTAAAGACCAACTAATGAAAGTAGAACACTGCTTGGAAAACCTCACAAATCCAGCTCCGAACATCATTCTGCTTGGGGACTTCAACCTACGGCACCTGAAATGGAAGCACCTGGCTAATACAGTAATATCAGAAAGAATACCAGGAAGTAGCCTTAATGAACAGGCACATGCAAATGACCTGCTACGGATGTGCGACAGGTTTGCCTTAAACCAGCAAATAGTAGAACCAACCAGGAAGGAGAACACGCTGGACCTCATTTTCACTAATAATGATGAATTGATCAGGAACATAATGATTACAAATACCTGTTACTCAGATCACAACTTAATTGAAGTTATGACAACCATGGGGAATAGACCTTCAAAACCAGTCCAGATTCCCGGTGGAGGAGATTTCAGCAAATTCAACTTCAATAATAAACAGATAAACTGGGAGCAAATAAACCAGGACTTCACAGAAATAAACTGGGAAGAACAGCTAGGAAATGCGAACCTGAACCAGTGCCTGGAAAAAATAAGCTCAGTAGCACTAGAAATATGTACAAACCGCATCCCCTAAGAAAAAAGAGGAAGAGATGCAGATTGGAACGAGAACGTCGTTCCCTATATAGGCGAAGAAAACGAATCGCGGTACAACTTGAGAGTCGCACCCTATCTCAGGAACGGCGAAGAAGGTTAGGTAGCGAAATAGGAAAAATTGAACTCAAGCTACAAGAATCATACAAAACGCAGGAGAGGGAAAGAGAGCAAAAGGCCATCAGTGAAATAGAGAGAAACCCGAAATATTTTTTCTCCTATGCAAAATCAAGATCAAAAACCACATCTAGTATCGGGCCCTGCGAAAGGAAGATGGAACTTTCACCGATGACAACAAAGAAATGAGCGAGCTACTGAGGAAGCAATACGACTCTGTCTTCAGCGAGCCATTAAACGCACTAAAGATCGATAACCCAAATGAATTTTTCATGGATATGATACCAACATCAAATCATATATCAGACGTCACCCTATCCCCACTGGATTTTGAAGAAGCCATAAACAGTATGCCTATGCACTCCGCACCAGGCCCGGATTCTTGGAACTCCATATTCATCAAGAACTGTAAAAAACCACTATCGCAGGCCCTTCACATTCTGTGGAGACAAAGCCTAGATACTGGCGTTATTCCTGATATACTAAAAACAGCAGAGATAGCACCACTTCATAAAGGAGGAAATAAGGCAGAGGCAAAAAATTACAGACCGATAGCACTAACATCGCACATCATAAAAATTTTTGAGAGAGTGCTAAGAAGTAAGATCACAAAATACATGGAATCACAGCATCTCCATAACCCGGACAACATGGTTTCAGAACAGGGCGCTCTTGCCTGTCGCAGTTGCTGGACCACTATGATATGGCATTAGATGCTATGGAAGACAAACAAAACGCTGATGTAATTTACACAGATTTCGCAAAAGCTTTTGATAAATGTGACCATGGTGTTATTGCCCATAAAATGCGCTCAAAAGGAATTACCGGAAAAGTAGGCAGATGGATCTACAATTTCCTGACCAACAGAACCAATGTGTATAGTCAACAAAATAAAATCCAACCAGT